>CAUYLG010040592.1:0-35227 GCA_963573385.1 Cacajao melanocephalus
AGAATCCTGTTCTCTCTCCCTCTTTTTCTTCCTCTTTCTTTCTCTCATACATTCTTTTTCTTTCTTTCTTTCACTCTCACTTTCTTTCCTCTCTTTTTCTTTCTTTCAAAAAATAAAAAAAAATAAAAAAAATAAAAAAAAGAACATTATTTTCACAATATTTTATGATTTGCATTATAGAAGTGAATTCATGTTGAATGATACTGTTATGTGGCATCGTAGATTTCATTTATTCATAATGTAAAATTGGTTAAGAATGTTTTCAAAAATTATCATTCTACTTTCTACTGTTTATATGCATTCCTTTTTTTTTTTCTACAAGATAAGTGGTTAATCTTGAAGCCTGTGGAAATATGATAATTGAAAGATCCTGAGCTCAAAAACAGAGAAATCGACTACAACTTCCATTTGCTGCAAGTTTTAAATATATTCTTGGAATTTGTTACTATCACCTCTGTTATTAAAACCAGGCTTTTATCGGGATCAGCTGATGGAAAACCAGCTCTATTTCTAACTTTATTAGCACATTCTAGCTTCCTTCAGAAGCAAGAATTTAATATATTAACAACTTAAAATATTTCCCATTTTATTTATTTAAAAAAATGCCTAAGAGTTAACAAATTAGAAAATGAAATATAGGACTTTGCTTTGGATAGGACTTTCACTGGGCACATTGCAGCAATTAAAAGAATAATATATTAATACTACTTTAGGAAATGGTATAAAACTGTAAACTAAATTACACAGAACTAAAGCAAAACAACATGGTTGTAGTTGTAGTCCTGTAAAATACTACCTATGTTTAAATGGTTACCCAAACAAATATCAAAGCAGCAATCCTTGCAATTCAGTTTGCCTTTGTATCATTTTGGAGGAGATTTAATTTTTTCAACCCTATAGGAGTTGCACAAATAAAAGAGTGTGCCTAATCAACATTCCCATGGAAATAGGGATTGGGTACAGCAAATGAACAACAGTACCTTAATTATGGTGAAATTTCATTTTATTTAATATTGAAAATAAAGCACACATTGTTACGACATTTGAGAAGAAATTTTTTTACAAAATTAAAATAGATGAAGGTTTTCAGAGTTTTTGTATATATACTCATTGTACAAACTTCAAACAAAAGAGTATAGCAAAAAATATTAACATTAAACATCACTTTGTAATTCTACTACCAAAAAAGATTCCCTCAACATTTTGAGAAACACAATTTCTAACATCTTGTAATACATACATATATAATTTTTAAATGAGCTTAATCTAAATGCTGTATTTTAATCTACATAGATCCCTCAAAAATATTTCATAGCAAACATTCCTTGTCAATAAATATAAAAATACAATATTTTTTATAATCAGAGTTTTATATTATATGAATATACCATAATTTATTTGACTAATTCACAGATATTTTGGTTGTTTGCCAGATATTATGATGTTGCTATTCCAATATTTAAGTCATCTTTGTACACATTTCCAGTAATTTCCTGAGAATAAATTTCAATAATTAAATTTGCTGAATCAGAGTGGATATGAAAGTTAAATTTTGATATAAAGTACCAAAAAGATTATACCAATTTATATAATCATAGCAGTTCAGGAGACTACATACTTTATCTTTGCTTATTACCAGATTTTTAAAATATTGTGTTAATTATTTTTACTAAACTAACAACATATTTTTTACTAATTTGAGTTTTTTGTAGAAAGGTTGAATATCTTTTCATTTTGTGTGTGTGTGTGTGTGTGTGTGTGTGTGTAATGCAGCCCAACTTCATCCTTTCTATGATATTTTAAAATAAATTTTTGAAGCATGTTTTGCCAAGGCAATTTTGAAATCTAGTTAAAAAAATTTCTGAGTCAAATGGTGTTTCTAGTTCTTGATCCTTGAGAAATCACCACATTGTCTTCCACAATGGTTGAACTAATTTACACTCCCACCAACAGTGTAAAAGTGTTCCTGTTTCTCCACATCCTCTCCAGCATCTGTTGTCTCCTGACTTTTTAATGATCTCCATTATAACTGGTCTTGGCAAACTAACACAAGAACAAAAAACCAAACACCGTGTGTTCTCACTCATAAGTGGAAGTTGAACAATGAGAACACGGGGGCACAGGGAGGAGAACATCACACACCAGTGCCTATTGGGGGTTGGAGATTAGGGGAGAGAGAGCATTAGGAGAAATACCTAATGTAGATGATGGGGTGATGGATGCAGCAAACCACTATGGCCCGTATATACTGATGTAACAAATCTGCACGTTCTGCACATGTACTCCAGAACTTAAAGTGTAATAATAAAAATAAAAAACACGAAATCATTTATGTTCTTACTATTTGGATTACAAATCTAATTTAAAAAAATTCTACATAAGTGGTACACAAATCTGACCTAAGTAGAAACACACAAGCCTGTGCAACTGAAACATGTGGCTAGACCATAGTTATATCTGATTGCCCTATAAACCCTGTTTTAAATCAGTTACTTATAAATTAGCTTATTTCATTCATATTTCTTCATCACCTAATTTGACAGGCAATTTTTAAAGAGAAGAAATGAATGACCCTATTTTCAACTTTTAAAATTGTTTCACAATTGAAGGTATCTCCCTCAGTATTTCTAAAGAAGTGTTGACTACATTTTTTTATCTTAGATGCCACGTACCTGTCTCCTGTGCACGATTACCACTCCATGAGTAATACTAATGACCAAATTGACACAGCATCCTCAAAAACAGAGTGACATCTTTTCATTCATCTCAAGCTGGAGTCAGAAATGTCAGGAAGAGATATATTATGTCCAAGCCGTTTGAGTGATCTGTAGCACTGCTAAACCTCACCCATCAATGTGTGTCTCTAGGGACTAATAGTGAACATGTCTGTTTCCTCCATAGTACAGATGTTCTCTCTGGCTTCAAGCCCTGAAATACCCACTGTACCAGTCACGCTCCAAACAAAATTCTAATATTTCCTACATGTCTCCTGCTTAACTAAGACCTACCATTTTTATACCACTTAGTGGGTAGCAACTATTCATGGTTTAGATTTTCGAACTACTAACTTAATCTGTTTTCATTTCAACCATTTAAAAATGGGCAGTAGAACAAGAATCCTGTTCTCTATCCCTCTTTTTCTTCCTCTTTCTTTCTCTCGTACATTCTTTTTTTTCTTTCTTTCACTCTCACTTTCTTTCCTCTCTTTTCCTTTCTTTCAAAAAAAAAAAAAAGAAAATAATAACTGACTTTACAGTTTAAGCTACTGTTGGTTGAGTATCCTCTTACTTGCAGCTGAGAGCCATACATCCAAGTCTGGATATAATATTCATTTAGGCCGAGCACAGTGGCTCATGCCTGTAATCCCAGCACTTTGGGTGGCCAAGGTGGGTGGATCACTTGAGGTCAGGAGTTGTTCGAGATTAGCCTGGCTAACATGGTAAAACCCCCATCTCTACTAAAAATACAAAAATGAGTGGGGCATGGTGGCAGGTGCTCATAATCCCAGCTACTCAGGAGGCAGAGGTTGCAGCAACCAGGATCACGCCACTGCACTCCAGCCTGGGTGACAGAGTGAGACTCCATCTCAAAAAATAAAATAAAAATAAATAAATGTATTCAGTTATATCCATACATCTCCATCTTCACCTCCACATCCGTATTTACTTATCCGTCATCTCACAAACTAGAATGCCAGATGCATGAGAGGAGACTTTTGTCTGTTGTGTCCCCAGCTGTGTCCCAAGAGCTTGGAACAGTGCCTGGCACGCAAGGGCACCCAACAAGTGTTCAGAAATGAGTGACTCCCTGCACCTGTGCCTAATCACCAGCGTCTTACCACATTCATTCAGAAAACCAACTCTGTGAGCACAGCGACTACCAGTACCGCAACAAAACCCGCCATCTCCTGAGTGCTGACCCCATGCTATGCTTTTATATGTGTGATCTCATTTAATCCTCCTGTTACCTTCCCTTTTATAGATAGGGAAACTGAGACTCAGAGAGGACAGGTGACTTGCCCAAAGGCAACCAGACAGAAGATAGGGGGATTCAGACCCTGGTGTTCACCCCAAATCATGGGCACTCAATTGCCATGCTATCCAGCCTGCTAAATAGTTGACAGCACCCACACCCATAAGCCACTTAGGGCAGCTGAGCCAGTGTCAAGAGAGACAGAACAGGGCAAGGTCCAGGGGTAGGGAAAGATTATAGTCACTAGAAGGAGGTGGTTGCCATCATTAATGCAAAGACAAGAAGTAGAGCTAGAAGGCCGGGTGCAGTGGCTCACGCCTGTAATCCCAGCACTTTGGGAGGCTGAGGCAGGCGGATCACCTAAGGTCAGGAGTTCAAGAGCAGCCTGACCAACATGGTGAAACCCTGTCTCAAAAAAAAAAGAAGTAGAGCTAGAAGAAGGTTATCACAGGGTGCAGGAGAAATGGAGGGAGCCAGGGAAGAATCCACGGCACAGATTCTGTGGTGAGCTCCCTCCTCCTTACCTCGCCTCCTCCCACTCAGGCCAGGCCCCTGCCCTATTACCCAGGAGGTCTTCAGTGGCAGAGCATACTGTGGTTACTGTGACATATGAATCACCCCCTCCTTTACCCACCCTCTGGACAGGTTTCAATCTACAGTCTTGGCCAGCAGAAGGTAGCCCGGCTTCCTCTACTCATCCATCAGGCTCCGGATAAGTCCATGGAGCCAGCAGGAAGAGGTACCATCTCTGCCAGTCCACCAGTGTGCCCCCACTTTCTCCCCTACTCTATGTTTCTCTGTGGCGTCTATCACACTCCGGGATGCAGTATGTTTGCTTCTTAATTACTATTTTTGTCTGCTCTTCCCACCCTCAAACCCAGAAGGCTCAGATATAAGGTCAGGGAATTTCATCAGTTTTCTTCTGTGCTGCATCCCAGCCTCTAGAGCAAGGTTTGGCACTTTGCAGCGGCTCCGTCAGTACTCGCTGAATGAAAGATGACTACATCCACATGCACATCTTCCTGGGAAGAGGATTTTCATCATTTTCATCAACTCTCCAAGGAACTTGTGACCTAAAACAGATCATGAACCACTGACCTAACTAACCTACCTTCTAGATCCCTTCCCAACTCCAGCTTCTGGGATCCCAGCCACAAGGAAAGTGGACCTTGCTGGAGAGTGAGGGGTGTTCAATAAAGTCCCAGGGGCCGGAGTGGCCCATTCAAGATGGCAGACCCAATTCACCTTACCAATGGGACCACCACCAGGGGACAGAGACAGTCACTGTCTCTGTGTGAAGCAGCTCCTTGGAGGAACTTGGTATATTGAATAGAGTTTTCATAGCAATCAGCTATAAAGATTTGGTCATAAATGACCTCTCAGAGGCCTGAATAAAAGTAGACTCGGCCAGGCACAGTGGTTCACGCCTGTAATTCCAGCACTTCGGGAAGCCGGGCCAGGTGGATCACGAGGTCAGGAGACCGAGACCAGCCTGGCCAACATAGTGAAACCCTGTCTCTACTAAAAATACAAAAATTAGCTGGGCGTGGTGACAGGCACCTGTAATCCCAGCTACTCGGGAGGCCAAGGCAGGAGAATCGCTTGAACTGGGAGGCAGAGTTTGCAGTGAGCCGAGATCATGCCATTGCACTCCAGCCTGGTGACAGAGTGAGACTCTGTCTCAAAAAAAAAACAAAAAAAGTAGGTTCAACAGAACTTCCATGAGCCCAGGCTGGTGCTTGTAGTTAGGAGAGGAAGATGAGGGGAATGAGGGGGAGCAAGACCCTGATCACAATGGAGTGGAGCGTATGGACGTGACCGGTAAGGGGGTGAAAGCTTCACAACGCAGGTCTCCATCCCATGTATGCGCCTGCGTAACCGGCCCAGCCCAAAGCTAGAATTAAATAGGCCATGTCAATTGCCATGCTATGCAGCCTGCTAAACAGGTGACAGCATTTTAAAAACTGATTTCATGAAGCAATGCGTGGCACACTGCAGAGAAGGCACGTCGCAGCCTGGGTGGCACCCAAGAGACCAAGCATATCAGCCAAAATGTTCAAACCAGCTAGATTTCTATCCTGCAATCAGAAAAGCACACCGAGGCATGCAAGAATCCGGTGAACATGGAATCACTACGAATGACGACCTCTGCACACCAGCCTTCTCAGCTGCAAAGCTTACTGACCTCCACATTATTTAACAAGGAAACAGGTCACACCAAGTGTGATGGTGCCACTGGGAAATCATCCACTCGAGGTTTCCTGAAGCCACCTGCAAGGTCAAACTCTGTTCCAAAGAAACAGTGGGAAAATCACCCTGCCCCCACTCCTTCCCCACTCTTTGGGTGATATTCTTCAAAACAAACATCAGATACTCCTGGGCCCCACTGGTTCCTGCTAGGTAACCTCACAGAGCCTCAGAAAATATATGAAGATATATGAAGATGCTTCCACATCGCAATTCCCACTGTTTCAGTTTACCTTTCTAGTTGAGATACATCAAAAGAGAAAAGCATTCCAATAAAATGTGAATCTGAGCAGTCTGCTTCCCGACTCCAGACTCGGCGCTTGACTTTTCCTCTGCCGGCTTTCCCTCCCCTGACCTTGCTGCGGTGAGATCCATTCTCGGCTGTCAAAGACCCTTGCCTCCCCACGAAGAAGCCCTGTTTCATCTGGCATCTCACACCCCCTACTCTATCGATGGCTTTTATTTTCTAGCAAAGAAAATACCTTTTTCATAGAGGAAGGGAAAGAAGGGACCCAACATTGGTTGAGGAAGCAGTCACACTGACATTCTTATTTAATAATCACAGTCGCCCCCAGAGGTAGACAACCGCATTCTACTCTTACAGACATGAAAACTGAGGTTCCGAGAAGTGAATTACTTAACTGGCATAGAAATTCAGGTTTGCATTCTAGCATTTGAATGCATTCTCTTTCTCATCCACCAGGCCACCTTTAAGACCAACATCTGAGCACTTTGCCCACCAAAAGCCTTTCTGGGATTAACGGAGCACAGATAAGGATCTCTATTGGGAATTTAATACTGAGGAGAGACGGAACACGGCCAGTGAGTGGCTGGATAACTGAGTACAATGCCAGAGAAAAATAACAATTATTTTTTTTTTTTTTGAGACAGAATCTCACTTTGTCACCCAGGCTGGAGTGCAGTGATGCGATCTCAACTCACTGCAACCTCCACCTCCCTGGTTCAAGCAATTCCTCTGCCTCAGCCTCCTGAATAGCTGGGATTACAGGCATGCACCACCATGCCCGGCTAAGTTTTGTATTTTTAGTAGAGATAGGGTTCACCAACTTGTGCAGGCTGGTCTTGAACTCCTGACCCCGTGATCCACCTACCTTGGCCTCCCAAAGTGACAATGAACAGCATTTTAGTATCTAATACTGCTATTTTATCAAAAAGTGCACAGAATTAATGAAATTGCTTTAAATCACTGAAACTAATCACAGTGTATTTTGAAGACATAGATATATAAACATTACAAAACATTAAGCACTACAATGAATATACAAAATATACAGTACATTTTATATGTTTAATACAAATTAGTAGCTGATTAACTAATAAAGCATTACAAAAATAACCAACTCAACATGGAATTATAATATAGGGATGATCCGGCATGGTGATTCACACCTGTAATCCCAGCACTTTGGGGAGACTGAGGCAGGAGGATCACTTAAGGTCACGAGTTCAAGACCAGCCTGGCCAACATGGTGAAAGCCTATCTCTACTAAAAATACAAAAATTAGCCAGGTGTGGTGGCGCACGCTGTAATCCCAGCTACTCAGCGGGTGTAGCAAGAGAATCACTTGAAACCAGGATGCAGAGGTTGCAATGAGCCAAGATCGTGCCACTGCACTCCAGCCTGGGTGACAGAATGAGAATCCATCTCAAAAATAAATAAACAAATAAAATATATGGAATTTTAAATAATTAATAAATTTTAAAAATAAAATATTATTTGATTCTTTAACTGCACTCATTAAAAATAAAAGTATCAATGATGTGATAGATGAGTTCCAAGCATTTTGTTGCTCAATTTTTTCCAGCTGTTTAAAAAATGTTTGTGCCCTCACATCAGTCAGAGGAATGAAGAGGAGAGAGTTATTTACCAACCCAAACATTTTCCTCTGGATCCCCATTTTCAAGTAACTTTGAGACCCTTTGGAAGAACTTATTACTTTATAGAGTCTGCAATATTGTTGCCAACAGGAGCCTGGATTTTTTGTTTTAAGGATATTGTTACCAGCTCAGCTTCCGGTTTTGCGTGTCACCATTCACCATTTATGATTACAGAATCCCTTGTCTATTGCTGTTGCAGGGTAATCTGAATCTGTTTCAAAACCGCCATGTTCATGTACCATTGATAGGGAATTCTTACGAGGATAATATTTACGATGCAAGCTTTCTTTCATCAAATATATATTTTTTCCTTCTCTTTAGGATAATAGAAACGGAAAAGATGTTTTCTAAATAAGGGATCATTTGTTCAATTAGAATATTTAATGCTGCATAAAACACTCGGAATGTCTCAAGATATAAATGATTCAGCTTTCAGACTTCTCAAAATACCAAAATAACGGTGTTACATTTTTTAAAATACAGTATTTTGGTACTTAAAAATAGCATCGTATACTGGAATACCAAAAAAAAATTATTTTTTACTGCAATCATTAGCCCAGTTGCTAGGAAACCTGAGAACAAGTCTAAAGCTAGGGTACAGGTAGGTAAAAGGGCACTTCTTTGAGCAAAGTAAGGAAAACCAGCATTAATTTTAGCAACCATCAGTGTTAGAGAATGAAAGGTGACAAGATAATACTTAATAGTATTTAGGAGTTTGTATTTTTTTAGAACATGCTCTTAATTGCATCCTTCACTAAGTATGCAAATAATAATCATTAGAAATAATTAGGACAGGCGCAGTGGCTCACGCCTATAATCCCTGTATTTCAGGAGGCTGAAGCAGGTGGATCAGTTGAACCCAGGAGTTTGAGACCAGTCAGGGCTACATAGCAAAACCCCATCTCTACCAACAAAAATACAAAAATTAGCCAAGCATGGTGGCATGCACCTGTAGTCCCCGCTACTTGGCAGGCTTGAGCCCAGGAGGTGGAGGTTGCAGTGAGCCAAGATCATGCCACTGCACTCCATCCTGGGTGATAGAACCAGACCCTATCTCAAAATAATAATAATAATAATAATAAATAGACATGGTGCTTGTTATTCTTCCAAATACTGTATTTATTTTCAGACAGCACATGTATATTTTCATTTTCTATGGTTAAATAAGGACTATGGTGTTAGGTCTCAGCCCTAAGTGAAGGTGCCACAGATTAGGAAACAGGAACCTGAACTGTTGAGTATTTTAAACTTCTGGCCTTGCACATCCTGACCAATAAAAGTTGCATGAGCCAAGATCATGCCACTGGAATGAAAACCTCAGATTCGAGAAATATTAGGAAAAAGGAAACAGCAGATCTTGGTAATTAGTTGACTACAGGCATGCAAAAGAAAGAGAAATCTCAAAACTAACTGCAGAGTTCTGAAACTATGAAATCAGGAATTAAAATGAGGGATTATGACTACATTAACAAAGTTAAGCAAACTCAAAAGACAAATAAAACAGGACAAGTAAAAGAGGAGCTGGTTCTTGACAGAAAAGGGAAAAGAGAAAAGTGTTTTCTATTAAAAACGAACAGAAAATACAAAAGAAAAGAGAAAACACTTTTCCCTTTTTTGTCAAGAACTAGTTCATCTTTTACTTGGAGTTCTTCCCATTGCTAAGTGAGCTCCTATTGGATTGACTCTCCCCCAAATAACGACAAACTCAGGGGGTGAAGGGCAAAACTACATGAAGGCAGTGGAATGCCAACAAAAGCTGGGAAGCTCTAATGAGGAGCTGATACTTGGAAGAAAGGAATGGCAAAAGGTTAGTTTCCTGGATTTTTGTGGCTTTTAGCCAGAGGTCAGGCCACCGTCAGTGCTGCATGAGCAGCTAAAATTCTGATAGAGGACCCATAGTCTTTCTAGCCTAACCAACCAGCAGAGAGAGTTCAGAGCAGCCACAGAGTGAGGGAAAACCTGGAGGAGTTAGACCCAAGACAGCGCAGGAGAGTGGGATTCTATGTATAAACATTGTCCTAATCTCAGTCTAACCCCTGAACTGCATGGGGCACATTCCAAGCAGCCTACATAAAGGTTAAAAAAAAGAGCTGAACTGAGATATTAGCTGTCCCACTAGAGACAGACTTTGCAGTTTTAGTTTAACCAACTCAATTATCTGCTTAAAAACGTAACCAAATGGAAATTCTAGAACTGAAATACACTATATGAAATTAAAAATGAGTGGACAAGTTTAACAGCAGAATATAAATGATGTAGGGAAACATTACTCACCTCAAAGACAGGTCACCAGAAATCATCCAATCTGAAGAAAACAGCAAGAAAATATGTTTTAGGTATTTTGGGTTTTTAAGACAGGGTCTCACTCTGTCACCCAGGTTGGAGTACAGTGGTGCTATGTGGCTCACTGCAGCCTTGAACTCCTGGGCTCGGGTGATCCTCCACCTCAGCCCCCTGAGTAGCTGGAACTACAGGTGTGCACCACCATGCCTAGCTAATTTTTGTATTTTTTGTACAGACGGGGCTTCACCATGTTGCCCAGACTGGTCTTGAACTCCTGGGCTCAAGCCATCTGCCCACCTCAGCCTCCTAAAGTGCTGGGATTATAGATGTGAGCCATAATACCCAGCCTCTCAGGTTCTATAAAAAATGAACAGAAAATACAAAAAATTATCCAGACATGGTAGCACATGCCTGTAGTCCCCCCTACTCAGGAGGCTCAGGTGGGAGGATTGCTTGATCCAGGGAGGCAGAGGTTGCAGTGAGCCAAAATTGGGCCACTGCACACCAGCTTGGGTTACAGAGAAAAACCCTGTCTCAGAACAACAACAAACAACAGAACCTCAGAAACTTGCAGGACCATATTAACAGGTCTAAGATCATTCAGGTTGCAAAGGGTCGTAAAACCTGGAACCAGGAGAATGAATCTCACAGCAAAGTGGGCACGATGGCCAGGATGTTAGCCATGGGTCTGTGGAATGAAAACCTCAGATTTGAGAAATATTAGGAAAAAGGAAACAGCAGATCTTGGTAATTAGTTGACTACAGGATTGCAAAAGAAAGAGAAATCTCAAAACTAACTGCAGAGTTTTGAAACTATGAAATCACGAATTAAAATGAGGGATTATGACTACATTAACAAAGTTAAGCAAACTCGAAAGACAAGTGAGAAAACAGGAGAATGTATTTGCAATTAATTTTCTACTAATAATATATTACATATAGATAGAGGGAGAGGGATGTATCTATATTTATTCACATCTATCCTTACACATAGATACAGGCTAATCTATTTTATAAAGAACTCTTAAAAATAGGGGGGAGAGGCCAGTCGCAGTGGCTCACATCTGTAATCCCAGCACTTTGGGAGGCCGAGGAGGGTGGATTGCCTGAGGTCAGGAATTCGAGACCATGTTGGCCAACATGGTGAAATCCTATCTCTACTAAAAATAGAAAAATAATTAGCCGGGTGTGGTGGCAGGCACCTGTAATCCCAGCTACTCGGGAGGCTGAGGCAGGGGAATTGCTTGAACCTGGGAGGTGGAGGTTGCATGAGCCAAGATCATGCCACTGTACTCAAGCTTGGGTGAAAGAGTGAGACAATGTCTCAAAAAAAGCAGAGGATAAAAGACCAAAAACATATTAGAAAAACTGATAAAGGATACAAATGGTACTTAAACATAGAAAAGAGGCTGAACTTTGTTCATAATAAAAGAAATGAAAGTTAAAACTAACCTGATATGAACTACTAGTTGACCCAGCAATCCCATTACTGGGTGTAAGGTTATTCTTGTAAGGATATTGCCAAGTTTAAAATGAGGAAACTGAGGCCAGCACGAGACAAATTAAATTCCAGTTTATTTAGCTCCCGGGCGAGGTTCTGTGGCCCCGGGGGAGGGAGAGAGAGAGGGGCCAGAGAAGTCGCGCCCGGCCGTTCTGGGCGTGGGGTTCTATAGGGGGTGAGGGCAGTAGATTGGTCAGTGGGGAAACAAAGCATGGGCAACTGCATTGGTCATAGAGAGACTGGACCTGGACTTGGCAACTTGCCATTGGTAGTCTAGCAGGGCTATGGACAGGTGGGCTGGAGAAGGTAACAAAGCATGGGCACCTGTATTGGTCAGAGAGAGAGAGACTGGACCCGGACTTGGCAAGCTGCCATTGGTTAGGCTCTCGGCGGGATTTTTGAATTTTGGGCTGGCAGTATGATTTCGTGCTGAGTGTGGGGCTAGGGGTGGAATGCAGGAGTGGGTGTGGGGAGCCTGCATGGAGAAGGCAGGCACCAGTAGGACGTCCAGCCTCCTGATAAGTGTTATCAGGTGCGGAGGGGGTGAGTATTGTCTATCCGGCTCCTGGCGAGGCTATTGGCCTTACACCTTCCTCCCTTCAAACCCTGGCAACCACTGATCTTTTTCCTTGTCTCCTTAGTTTTAAGGCAAGTATTAGTCCCATTTTGCAGATATGGAAACTGAGTCTTGAATAAATTAGCTGGCTTCCTTAACCATGCAGTTTGTGACTGAAAGACAGGGCATATATAACCAAGCTCTGCTAAACTAACTCCCCACCAGGAGTCCAAACTAAAACCCTCACCAGGCTACAGGTAAGCCTTTCCCCACGTATTGAAGTTGGCACATGGGGAGAGCCTTACCTCCCTTGGATTCCCTATAAACAGTCAGCTCCTGCTTCACGTATCAGTGCAAGTAAAGGGGGAGGTGCAGGGAAGGAGAAACAATCAGGAAGCAGACCATGGTGAAGAAGGGCAACACAGAACTTCTCTGCACTCATTTATTCATTTACCATTTATGGAGTCCCTCCTCTGTGCCTGGCACTCTGATGGGTAAACATATATCTTGGTGTCTGTTATTGAGACTGAAGCATGACTACATATGGCAATGCAAAGAGAGGCAGCTGGGAAACTAAATGGTAGGTAAATCCTGGAATTAGCATATGCTTCCTACCCTATGCTGGGGGGCCTTGGCCTTAGCTTTGCAAATCAAAACCCAGGCCAAGGGCTTGGAGCTGCTTAAAGCTTCCTCAGAGGTCGCTGAAAGCGGCTAAGTGAATGTTCCCACTCTCCATCTGTCCCTCTAATCACAAACCCCTGTACTCCTGTTAGCCTCAGCAAGCTCCCATGTGGAAGATGTGGGGGCAGGCAGGACCCACTCCTGCCAGATCTTTGTTAAATGCAATTCTCTGAAGGCGCGTCTCCAACCTCAGAAGGAACCTGGAACTGCTAGCTTGGGCTCAAGTTCCCAAGAGCAGCAACTCAAAGACATCATGTGGTCTGCACTAATTAGACCTGAGAAGCCCACAACCAAGGAGAGCCAGCATACTTAGGCAATTAGCGATGATTTGGCCAGTGTCCACCATCGCCAGATGGCCTCTGCAAGTTCTCTATGTTCTCAGAGAAATTACACATAGAGGCAAAGCTGTTGTCCTGTCAAAGCACAGACAGAATGAACATTCTAGACATGCAATGTGAAGAAGAGATAATACCAATGATATTAATCATAAACATAGGTGCCATCAGGCTCAGTGCTAGACATTGTACATTATCAATTCAACCCTAACATCAACCCTGTGGAGTAGGTGATAAGATTGTGCCCATGGCTAGGTGCAGTGGCTCATTCCTGTAATTCCAGCACTTTGGAAGGTCAAGGCAGGAGGATCACTTGAGCTCAGAAGTTCAAGAATAACCTGGACAACATGACAGAATCCCATTTCTCCAAAAAATACAAAAATTAGCTTGGCGTGGTGGCACATGCCTGTAGTCCTGGGTACTCGGAAGGTTGAGTTGGGAGTCAGAGGTTGCAGTGAGCCGAGATTGCACCACTTCACTCCAGTATTAGTGACAGAGTAAGACCTTGTCAAAACACACACACACACACGTAGATTATGCTCATTTTACAGAAGAGAAAACTGAGGATTTGACAAGTTGTCCAAGTTTACTCAAGAAGTTTATTTACAGCTGGAATTCAAACTCAGATCTGTCTGGCTGCAAAGCTTTGGAATCCCACAGATTCCAATATTCTGTAATAACTTGGTAGGAAAATCTTACTTAAACGTCACTCCCCTAGCCTAATTATGCCCCTGTTGTGGCTGCTCTTATAGACCATATTCAGCATTTTAAAAATGTAACCATAACTCATATGCTTAATACATTCATCTCCCACTATACTGAACTCAGTGAAGGCAGGACTTTGTTATTTTCTTCATCACTTTATCCACAATCCTTTGCATTATACGTGGTATACAAAAGGTGGTCAACAAATACTATTTTAATGAATTAATAAAATCAAATAAATAAGAAACAGAAAGTGAAAGGAAGAAGACAGAGCTCCTAGGGATAAGTTTTATATTTACAAATATATAACAGTGATGTGCTGATAAACCAGTTATTTGGGGAAATAAAGCACCCTGATTTGTAGCATTTGCCAGTTTCTACTGTGTAAATGCTCCCACTACAACCAATTTTAAGCTCGCAGTATGATATCACTGAATGCAGAGTTGGGAAGACATGCCCAGTGTTGGCTTTTGCCAGCTCTAGGGCCACTTTCTCAGGTTTTTTTTTTTTTTTTTTTTTTTTTGTCTAGAGAAAATCAGTCTCCTCTCTTATTTTAATTCTCCTCATCTTCTGGGTTAGAGGCTTCTATTAGCTCTATAGCTCTGATACTCTATGAGCCTACATATGATGTCTTTCATGATTTTATCCCCCCACTAGATTTGGGTACTGGGGTGAGGGGCTAAGTATGAGATGGAGGACTAAATTCCAAGCAGATCAGGTAAAGTGCTCAGACCAATAGGTAGTTATAGCACATCAACTCTCTGTTTTCTTTTCTCAGAAGTATGTCCCAGTATATTCAAAATAGGCCACTTCTGATATCCAACTGAAGGAATCCATCTGTTTGCTCCTTAAGTAAAATACAACCACATCTCACCAGTTTCAAAAGTCAAGGACCAGTGGATTTTGGGTAGCTAGTTCTTAGCATTAAAATAAAGCTGAAGAAAAAACACCCAGTTACAATGTGTTGGATAGGTGTGGAGAGACTCACAAGTTCTATATTTGAAAAAGACAAATGGATGCAATGAGAGTATGGTGACATCTCTATTTTATGCTCTTCTGCTTACTTGACCATCCCCTCCCTCCTTCACCGTGTACAGTACATAGGTTTTCCATCTCAAGGTAAACTTAGAATGTTGCAGAATATTCCAAGGAGAATAGAAAGGTGCTATTGTGATTGTAAGCAGTGAGAACTGTATTTCTACCTTTGCAGTATTTTCATGGGTCTTAATGTCTCAGTATCTCAGGGCTGTTAAGTCACTAGTCTGAGTGTTTGTCCCGTAGAAAATTGAAAAACACAGGTTTCTACAAACATAATGTTTTTTCAAGTAGTCACTACAATTTGGATAGTTCTACATAGAAAGCCTATTTCAAAAGGTTTAGAGATTTAGAGACCGAATGAAACACAAATGTTTGCCCTCTTATGGGACTCAATAGAAAATGGATTATTTCAGAGTGTTGGCAGTCACCCACATAGTCAGACTAATTAGATCTTTTGCCTTGAAGTTTCTCTCCACCGTTAGTCAATATGCATAATACATTCAGTTCAAATTTAGATGCAGAAAGCATTTGTTGAACCATCAGTATTTGCCAGGCATGTTGATAGATTAGGGAGGAGAAATGGGCAAAGAAAACCTATTTCCTTTTCTCCAGGAGTTCTCAGTATGGCACCAGAAGAAAAGTATAAATGAATAATCAAGGAGCAAATATAATATGGATGAAAACAGAAATATGTACCAGAAACAGAGGGCTTTTGGAAATGTGGTTAGAAAAGAAGGCTCTGGAATTGGATCAAGTTTATTTGCTAGCCATATAACCAGTTAAATAAGTTACTTAACTCCTTTGAGCTTCAGTGTTCCTATATGTAAAATGGGATCATAACTAGCATAACTAACCATCAGGTTATTTTGATGATTAATGAGTTAATTCATGGAAATCACTCAGTACAGTCCTGATGCATAGTGAGCACTCAATAAATATTAGCTGTTATTGGTTATTTTCCTTGGAGTAGCATTTGAAGTAAGATAAATGGGGGTGTTATGGGTAAAAGTGGGGATAATAAAGGCATTGGGGACAGAGTGACCAAGACATGAAGGTATGAAAGAGCAGGCATGCTTGGGCAACATTTAATAGACCAAATTGACCTAATTTGTGTTGAATGAGTGGAAGAAAGATGACAGAAGAAGCTTGGAAAGAACTTAGAGATCTGGTAAAGAGAATGACCTCAACCTAAAGGCAAAGGAGATCCATGGCATTTTTAAGGCAGAGGACAGAATTGTGTATTAGAGAGTTTGTTCAAGTGGCACAATGAATTGGATGGGGGAAGAGTTTTGAGACAGGGAGACCTGTTAGAGGACTTTTTTGCAGTGACATATATTAGGAAATCATTGGTACTGGGCAGCAGTTGACACCGTGTGAGTGGAGAAAGATCCCCACAACAAATGTAGACTGAAGAGAATCAAAGGAAAAGGCTTAGGGAATCCTACATCTCAGAGGTGAACAGAGAAATAAGCGCTGATGCTAATGAAGGAGACAGCGGGGAGCAGTCAAAGAAGAGACTAGGGCAAGAAAGACAGGCTGGCTTTATAAAGACAAGGAAAGTGATGGCTCTGTGAGGATCTAGCAATGCCAGAGTGGGCTAGCAATGCCAGATACCACAGAGTTGCCAAGAAGGCTGAGACTTGAAAAGAAGCCATGAATCAAAGCAATTAGTGGTTCATTGATGGTCTAATTAGATCAGTTTGAGTGGAGTTTTTTGGTCACAGCTGAAAAAGAGAGTGTAAGGAAATGAAAGCAGTGAGTGTACCTGATGCTTCAAGGAATTGGAAGGCAAAGAACAAAGAGACAAAATTAATAACCTAAGTCTGGGGGAGAAGATATTGGAAGTTAAACAACATAAAGGAAAAAAGTGAAATATCCTAACATTTTTAAATGGAAGGTTTAGTTAACAAACAGAAAATTTTAAAAACAGGGAGAAGAGATGACTACAGAACCCAAAGAAGAGATCAAAAAGTGCAATTGCAGCAATTTGTCTCCAGTAGGGGTGGAGACTCTCTTTCCCTGGGTCAGGAGGGAATAAAGTAAGAATACATAGGCTGGGTGCACTGGCTCATGCCTGTAACCCCTCCATTTTGGGAGGCCAAGGTGGGTGGATCACCTAAGGTCAGGAGTTTGAGATCAGCCTGGCCAACATGATGAAACCCTGCCTCTACTAAAAATACAAAAAATTAGCTGGGGATGGTGATAGGCACCTGTAATCACAGCTACTCAGGAGGCTGAGGTGAAAAAATTGCTTGAACCAGAAATTTGGGGGTTGCAGTGAGCCAAGATTGGGCCACTGCACTCTACCCTAGGAAACTCTGTGTCATAAAAAAATGCGTAGAAAACTCTCTAAAAACTAAAATTGGAGGAGGTGGCACACTGGCCTGTATTTTCTCTGTAGAATAGGTAGAGATGGAGCATTTATACATTAGTAAATTTTGGCAGCCCTCAAGGACAATGAGGAAGAAGGTGAAAAAAGTCAAGGAGAAGACCTGAAAGTAACACTAAGAGCTCTACATAGAGCAAAAAACATAATGTAGCAAAGCGGGCACAATAATGATCTTCTCCAGTCCTTGTGGGAAGCCTGGGACCAGTTGCTGAGAAAATGTATATGTAGGATGGATTCAGGGTTGCTATTTCAGGTTGGCAGGATATGGCAAAAGGGCTATAGGATAAAAGAATGGGGTAGCCCCCAAAAATTATTATTGAAATGGCTATCAGTGGGAACCAGACTGGTAGGGGAAAAAGACGAGCTAGGACATGTAGGGGGGCAATAGGGAATTGGCAGTGAACATAAGAAGGTGACTAAAAACAATGGTGAAAAGTAACACTGCAGAGTGTTACTCCAGTTACACCAGTGGAGGTGACAGACAGGATTGATTCATTGATTCATTGGATAGTGTCTATAGTGGCCATTGGAATGACTAGAGCCTTTTTTTTCCTGAGACGAGGTTTTGCTCTTGTTTCCCAGGCTGGAGTGCAATGGCATGATCTCCGCATCTCTGTTCACTGCAACCTCTGCCTCCTGGGTTCAAGCGATTCTCCTGCCTCAGCCTCCCGAGTAGCTGGGATTACAGGCATGCACCACCACACCCAGGTAATTTTGTGTTAGTAGAGATGGAGTTTCTCCACGTTAGTCAGGCTGGTCTTGAACTCCTGACCTCAAGTGATCTGCTCATCTTGGGACTAGAGCCTTTTAAGGTGGCATAGAGTCTTTATGAGAAGAGAATAATTTCTATAGTCAATCTTATAATTTAATATTTGATAGCTCTGGAGGGATTGGAAGAATATATACAAATTCTTGCAAGCAAAATATTCCAGGCTGACATCTTAAGCATGGCCAAAGGAGGGATTTACTTAAGTAACTTGGAAGGTACCAGGGAGGCAAATTTACCCATGCATATCTTGTTCTCCAAAGTCAGACATGCCTGGGTGGAGTTAGACTATTATGTCTTAATGTGAATGAATTCATCAGGTAATTTATGGAAACAGAGGGTTCTAGAATCCATTAATCTAGGATTATTTTTTGGCCGACTCACTAAAGAAACATAGTATTTGGTAGGAAGACTTGAGAAGAGAATTATTTTACTAGCAAAATACTCAAGTGCTGTTGAGCTTGCCCCTTTGGCAAGAGAATGAGAGGTAGCATCAACAGACTATCCAGGAAGCGTAAAAGTTTTACTGATGTTTAAATTTATACACACTCTAAATTTCTCATTAATATTTACTGTTTAATTATAATGTTTTTGTGCAATCTCCAAGGAATATAACCTTTTACCACAAGGCTTTTCTTCACAAAATTTTGTAAAGCATAAATGACATTGGAGGATACATTTGTTTACATAAGACTATGAAATATGATTGTTTTAGAAAGTCAAATTTGCTTTCTTAGGATATAAACTCAAAGCCTTGCAGTAATTAACTCATTACTCTGAGAATGACCCCAACAAACTATTGTTTTCCATAAGTTATTGGAGTACAGGTGTTATTTGATTACATGAGTAATTTCTTTAGTGGTGATTTGTGAGATTTTGGTGCACCCATTACCCAAGCAGTATGCACTGCACCATATTTGTAGTCTTTTATTCCTCATCCCCTCCCACTCTTCCTCTGAAGTCCTCAAAGTCCATTGTATTATTTTTATGCCTTTGTGTCCTCATAGCTTAGCTCCCACATATCAGTAAGAACATACTACATTTGGTTTTCCATTCCTGAGTTACTGCACTTATGTGTTAGGTGAGTCTCCTGAAAGGCCTCAGATACTTATCCATTCTGTGGTTTCGTATTTTTTAAGTGGAGTACTTAGGCCATTTATATGCAATATTAGTACTAAAATGTGAGGCACTATTGCATTCATCATGTTCTTTGTTGCTGGTGTACTTTGTTTTCTATGATTTTTGCTTCTAATTATTTTTATTTATTTGTTCTTATATTTTTGTTTTATAGGTTCTGTGTGATTTATGCTTTAAAGAAGTTAAAAAGTTCTGTTTTGATGTGTTTCCAGAATTTGTTTCAAGATTTAGAACTCCTTTTAGCAGTTCTTGTAGTGGTGGTGGTAGTAACGAATTCTCTCAGCATTTGTTTGTCTGAAAAAGAATATCTTTTCTTCACATATGATACTTACTTTTGCTGTATACAAAATTCTTGGATGATAATTATTTTGTTTGATGAGGCTTAAGATAGGTCCCCAATCCCTTCTAGCTTGTAGGGTTTCTTCTAAGAAATCAGCTGTTAATCTGATAAGTTTTCCTTTATAGGGACCTGGTGCTTCTGTTTCACAGCTCTTAAAATTCTTTTCTTCATCTTAAATTTGGATAACCTGATGACAGTGTGCCTAGGTGAAGATTTTTTTTGTGATGAATTTCCCAGATGTTCTTTGTGCTTCTTATATTTGGATGTCTAGGTCTCTAGCAAGACCAGGGAAGTTTTCCTCTATTATTCCCCCAAATATGTTTTCCAAGCTTTTAGAATTCTCTTCTTCCTCAGTAACACCAATTATTCTTAGGTTTTGTCATTTAACATAATCCCAGACTTCTTGGATGCTTTGTTTATATTTTCTTATTCTTTTTTCTTTGTCTTTATTGGACTGGGTTAATTTGAAGACCTTGTCTTTGAGCTCTGAATTTCTTTCTTCTACTTGTTCAATTCTTTTGCTGAGACTTTCCAGAGCATTTTGCATTTCTAAAAGTGTGTCCAAAGTTTTCTGGATTTTTTTATTGTTTTTCCTTTAAGCTATCTATTTCCTTGAATATTTTTTCCTTCACTTCTTGTTTCATTTTTTGGATTTCCTTGCATTGGGCCTCACCTTTCTCTTCACCTGTCTCTTCCTGATTAGCCTAATAACTAACCTCCTGAATTCTTTTTCAGGTAAATTAGGGATTTCTTCTTGGTTTGGACCCATTGCTGTTAAACTAGTGTGATTTTTGGGGGGATATTGAAGAACCTTGTTTTATCATATTACCAGGGTTGATTTTCTGGTTCCTTCTCATTTGGGTAAGCTTTGTTACAGGGAACATCTAAGGCTAAAGGCTGTTGTTCATAATTTTAGTCCCATAGGGTGTTCCCTTGATGTAGTACTATCCTTCTTTTTCTATGGATGTGGCTTCCTGTGAACCGAACAGTGATGATTGTTGTCTCTCTTCAAGGTCTAGCTACCCAGTGAGCCTACCCAGCTTTGGGCTGGTACTGGAGGTTGTCTGCACAGAGTCCTGTGATGTGAACCATCTAATGGGTCTCTCAGCTGTGGATAACAGCACTTGTTCTGGTGGAGGTGTTTGTGGGAGTGCAGTGGACTCTGTGAGGGTTCTTAGCTTTGGTTGTTTAGTGCTTGGTTTTCATGCTGGTTGGCCTCCAGCCAGGAGGTGGCACTTTCCAGAGAGCATTAGCTGTGGTAGTATGGAGAAAGACTGGCAGTGGGTGGGGCTGTAGAATTCCCAAGATTGTATGCCCTTTGTCTTCTGCTACCAGAGTGGGTAGAGAAGGACCATCAGGTGGGGGGCGGGGCTGGGCATGTCTGAGCTCAGAATCTCCTTGGGCAGGTCTTGCTGTGGCTGCTGTGGGGAATGGGGGTGAAAGTCTCAGGTCACGGGAATTGTGTGCCTAGGAGGATTATGGCTGCCTCTGCTGAGTCATGCAGGTTGTCAGGGAAGTGGGGGAAAGCCAGAAGTCACAGGCCTCACCCAGCTCCCATGCAAACTGAAGCGCTGGTCTCACTTCCACCATGCCCCCCAGCAACAGCCCTGAGTCCATTTCTGGGTGGAGGGCAAGATGAGCTTGAAAACCTGTCCCAGGCTACCTGCCTCTCATCTGCGACAGAAAAGGGCTTGGTTGTTTCCCTGCCTATGGAGTCTGCACACCAGATTTGGGCCCTCCCCTGAGTTCTGGCCAGGAGGCTTCTCACTTCATTCAAATTGTTACAAAGTTCAGCTAGAAATTTCCTTCTTTCTGTGGAGTTTTACCCCCAGCTCCTCTGACCACCTTTCCAATGGATCCTCATGATTTCAGGCAGGAATGGCCTGCTAGGGGACCCAGCAAGCTCCCTGGGCCTTGCTTTCTGCTGCTTCCTCTACCTCTGTATTTTTCTCAGCTCTCCAAATTGACTCGGCTCCAGTTAAAATCAGAAACTTCTCCCACAAACGGATGTTCAGCTTCTCCAATGGGGGTGTGTGTTCAGAAGAAGAGGGTCTCCCTTTCTCACTTCCGCACTTGGGGCATCCACAGTATTTGGCGGGTCAGCTGGGCCCTGGAGGAGCAGTCCACTTCCTTCAGATGGTCTCTGGGTCCTCTCAGGATTGCTGGTTTGTTTTTGCAGTCAATCTGGAGCTAAAATTTACAAAGCCAGCCTCCGCTTGCTTCTCTGTCCGGAGCTGCAATCTAGTCCTGCCTCCCTGCATCAAGCTATTAATTGATCTGCCACTATATATATTGGTTATGTTTTGCTCTAAGGTAGCGTTTTGGCTTTCTCATTTGTCTTCTGAGTAGAAACATCTAGGGAATGCAAATGCACTCCCACTGAGGAGTCAGTGATAAAGACTGAGACAGGAATCCAAACTTTTTCTGTGTACTGCTTTAGACCTTTAAAGATAATCAAGTGTTTTGGGGGAGAATATTGAATTATCACACATATTTGAACACATTCTTCTGCCCCAAAATTTCATAAATGGCTTCTCTTTAATGTTAGTATAAAATCTAAACTCCTTAACATGGCCAAAAAGGATAGGCACACTATCACCTCTTCATATCTCTACAATCTCCCTTGCTCAAAGTAGTCTAACCATACTGATTCTTCTTCAGTCTCTCCTGCAACCTGCATGTTTTCCTACATCAGGATCTTTGAACACATTCTTCCTCTTTAGACTGTTTTTTCTCCTACTCCTGTAATGGTTTTTGTCTCTCCTCCTTAATTTTTATCTCAGAAGCTACCTCTTCAGAAATGCCTTCCCTGAACTACCTATCTAAAATAGGTCCACCTGTTTTTATCTCACTGAAAACCCTGTTTGGTATCTACATAGCACTTACTTAAAATTGGAATTATTTTAGTTATTTCTCATTAACATAATGGTAGGAATCTTGCTTGTTTTTTCCCCTTACCATTGTGAACCTCAACATGGAGCTTAGCACATTGTAAGCACTAAATAAATATTTGTTGAATAATTGAAGTGATAAAAAGAATAGTGATAACAATCATATCATTTTTATTGTACTTTCTAGTTGCCAGGCAACTGGTCCTGAAGAAAATAATAGTCAACTCTTGGGAACTTGTCTATAGTATGAATAGACATCATTTCTCAATCTAAAAATGCTGCTTCTCCTTTTTCTTTTTCTTCCAAACCCCATCCCATTCCTCCACCCGGGAATAGTAATCCTCCAGATAAAAATTCTATTCAATGTCAGTACTACAGGAGTCAGAGAGGATGACTGTAACTCTGAAGAAAAGGATTTTGTACATTACTAGTTCTTTGCAGCACCTGCTGCAGTCTATATACTGATGTCAAGCCACTCCATCAACAATTCATCAGTGGAGATTATTATTATTAGTAGACAGTTGTAGGGAGGCTAAGTAATTTGCCCAATAATTTTTAAATGGTTAAACTTGAATTTGAGCTCTGACTGTCATGAATTTGTGCTGTCAGCTATGATGCTTTATATCTATTGCTGATACGGTTTGGATGTTTTGTCCCCTCTAAATTTCATGTTGAAATGTGACCATCAATGTTGGAGGGGTGCCTAGTGGGAGATGTTTGGGTCATCAGGGCAGATCTCTCATGAACAGCTTGGTGCCGTCCTTGTGGCGACGTGTGAGTTCTTACTCTATGAGTTCACCTGAGGTCTTGTTGTTTAAAAGAGCCTAGCACCTCCTCCCTCTCTCTTTTGCTTACTCTCTCCACATCACAGACTGTCTACCCTTCACCTTCTGCCATGATCGTCAGCTTCCTGAGGCCTCACCAAAGGCAGATGTTAGTACCATGCTGCTTGCACAGCCAAATAAACCTCTTTTCTTTATAAATTACCTACCCTCAGGTATTTCTTTATAGCAATGCAAATGAACTAACAAAATTGCCAATTCTTAAGAATAGCAGATGGCAGGGGGTGGTGGGGTGGCTCCAAATTAAAATGGCTGAGAATTCCATTCAAACGCAATAATCTTCCAAGTTTTTAAAAATTCTACAATTAGTTCTCCAATTTCCCCAAATTTGCACCTCATTTCAGTGGCATCGAGCTGGTCTCAGTACTGGTTTTAATTATTTAGGAAGTTTCCTGAGGCATCTTTTCCCCTCTGATTCAAATCCCATCTCTCTGTGCCCCCCATGAAAGAGGTACTGAGATGCAAACAATCATAGTGAAATATGTATTTTAATAGGTCTTTCAGCTGCATAGGAAATGTGCAGAATTCTGAGAATACAGAATCCAAAACTCTGCAACAGCCAGTTAAAGTGATATTTCATCAGCCTGGATTTTTATTCCTCCTCAAGTTCTCTGAGTCCCTGGAGCTGTTTTAATCTTGGCTCATTAAAAGTTAATATAATTTGGATTGGTACTATTCATTTTGTTTCTGGCCACCTCATTTACCCAGCTCAGGCTGGGTTTCTGTGCACCAAGTCTAGGTGAATTGCGGATGTATCTACCTCACCTTCATTCACATCGTGGACCCAGATGGCAGTAATCAATAGCAGATGGTTGATAAATGATAATCATTACAAAGAATACAGATTCAAATGTCAACCACAGAATAGATGCCAGTTATTTGTTGTTGGGTAATTCAGGAATGTCAAGAGGTAACAAAGAGAGACTGCTGTGCTGCAGTCATTACCTAGCCCAGGGGAGGACTGTTAAACATTAATACTCAAGCTATAAAAGTATCAGAAATTTGACTGTCAGGCAAGCTTTGTAAAGGAGGGAAAAAGTTTAGTTAGCCCAAATTTCTCAAGCAGGTGCTGCAAAGACCTACTAATATGCAAAATCCCCTTCTCAGTACTTACAGTCATCCTCTTTGACTCCTGTACTACTGTCATTGGATATAATTTTTATCTGGAGGATTACTATTCCTGGGTGGAGGAATGGGATGGGGTTTGGAGGGAAAGGAAAGAAGAGCTGCATTTTTAGATTGAGAAATGATGTTTATTTATACTAGACAAGTTCCCAATTGGTGACTACTATTTTCTTCAAGACCCACAGTTATTTACTTCATTCATGCATTTTATTTATTTATTTATTTATTCATCCAAAACAATCCCCAGAGCTCCTATACATGCAGACATTTGCTACAATAGGATTGCAAAAATACTTAAAAAGCTAAGGTATGGACCTTGCCTCTAGAGCAGCTAAGGTCTATGAAAGGGAAGAATAGACATCGGCATACTAGTTATTAAAATACATTGTGGTCACTGCTGTGGTAGAAGTTCCTGGAAATATCAGAACATGAATCTGAGAGTATGTTAGGTGAGTGGTAAGGGGATGGGAGAAAGTGTCATATATGAAGAGATTTTACATATTGCTCTTAAAAAGGATACCTACATCATTCACCATGTGGAACAGGTAGATAGGGTGTGTTAGGAAGAGAGAACAGCAACTGTAAAGGCTGTCTGGGCAAGAGCAAGTAGACTTATTTACTTGAAGAAATACGGTATGTAAGCTGATAAATACAGTGGGAATTGAAATTGAAATAAGCAAGAGAAATGCTCCTTTTTGTTCTTATGCTCAATGGCTCTTATAGGTTTTTAAGAAAGGAAGAAGTGGTCTTGCCATGTTTGATATGGAGCACTCTCTGGAGGTCGAAGGTGAATAGATGGTAGAGTAGGACTATTTCAGTCTTTGGAGCTAGGATGTTTGTGAGAGTTCAACTAAGAGATGTTGAAAGCTAGAGAGGCACGGCCAATGTTAGTGTTATTCACTGAGATGGAGAACATAGAGGAAGAATGGGGTAAGAAGATGAGGAAGGAGTCTAGAAAAAGAGCATGTTGACTTTGAGACTGCTGTAGGAATTTCCGGCAAGGATGGAAGAAAGAAGTGGAAGTATAGAGTTACAGGTTAGCAGAGATGAGAGGGAGTTTAGGGTTTGGAATAACTATGTAATATGTATCCTGATAGTTGATAAAATTGAGTGTCAGGAATCACGGGTAGGTGAGAGAAGTTCTAAGGATAAAACATGGTGTCTGTCCACACCCACTTGGATGAGCAGAAGAGAAGCCAGTAAAGCACATTACATGGGGGTTGTTCAAAAGGTCAGAAGGCAATTCTGAGGGAAACCCAGAGGAAATTATTTTCTTCCACAACTACAAAAGCAAAAGTCCCAATAAAGAAGACTCTAAATTGGTTCTTATAATGAATATGTTTTATTAGATATTAGATTTTGCAAACTTACATTTATAGTCTCAATTGAATTTTCATTGAACATCTGCTTTATGCTAATGGAAAATAATGAAATCTAATTATAGTGAGGCTAGTAATTATTTCAGAAGAATGCAGAAATAAGTTGAAAGGTTCAGATAGAAAAACTTACATCATCATTATCTGAAAGCTTTATTCACTTCTCACATGAAGATCTCATTATCATACTTATTAAGGTTGTGTTTCTTTAATAATAGAAAACTTTTAGATAATAATTCCTACATTATAGATTGTAATTAAGCTTGGGTTAAAACTAGAAGGAACACTCATCTCAGTTTTATAATTGGCCTATGGCCACTGAGTCAAACATGTTTGTTAAGTTATATTTATATATATTTCATAGTTGGATAGAGATTCCAGTTAAGTACTGTCTCATTTCTCACTAAATTAATTTATTTAGCAAGTGTTTATTGAGGTTCTAGAAACTTCTGTAGACTTTGAGACTAAAACAGTAAAAAAATAGTAACTATCTCTACTCTCATAAGGTTATCGTTGTATAATGGCAGGGGAAAGAAATGATCAATCAATAAATAAAATGTCAGATGCTGATAGCTGTTTTGAAAAAGTAGGGCAGAATAAGGAATAGAGGTGAAATCCTTGCATTTAAGAACAAAAGTTTCCTGGGCCCCACACCCTATCTGTTCTATCAGTGGAGATGTCAGCTAGTGGGAGTTCCATTGGGAATTCCCTGTGATTGAAGTCACACAGCTGAGCAATTGCTCTCAGCAGAAGCTTCTCTCATCCATGCTGTCTCCTCTGTTATTCATCTGTGTTGACTCTCATGTTCAGCAGCTGGTAGACCCTGGAATCTTACAGAAGTTCTGCTGTGTCTTCTCAGGTTCTTTCATCTCTAGAGCAACTCTGCTACCACTCAGCTGCTGGACAGTTCTTCACCTTTAAACATCCCACCAAGGAAAGCTTGTGGTAGGCTTATAATGGCATACTCTAGCTGCAGATCTTTGGATTAAGAGCTTTTTGCCTTTTAGTATTTGATTATGTGTTAAACTAGTTTTAAAACTTTTAACTATAATATTTAACAATGGGGAGACATCAAACAATAAAGAATATTTAAAAAACAAGTTTCTTTCCAACACACTTTCCCTAGGTTCAGCCTCTTCCCTAGAAGAAACTACTTTTTAAAAATTTTTTCTTTTAGACACAGGGTCTTGTTCCATCACTCAAGCTGGAGTGCAATGGTGCAATGAAGGCTCACTACAATCTTAGATTCCTGGGTTCAAGAGAGCCTTCTGCCTCAGGCTTCCGAGTAGTTGAGACTACTGGCACAAGCCACTGTGCCTTGTTAATTTTTTTATTTTTAATTTTGTAGACACTGGATCTTCCTATGTTGCCCAGGTGGTCTTGAACTCCTGGTCTCAAGCAATCTTCCTGCCTTAGCCTCCTAAAGTGTTGAGATTATGGACATGAATCACTGTGCCTATCCAGGAACTACTTTTAACAATTTCTTTTGTATTTTTTCATATATATAAGAGCTAGAGACCTAATCCCCATTTCTACAATATTGAAATGTCTTATCAAGGATCTAATTTCTGCTATGTTTTCACCTCAATGGCTCAAGAAGTTCTCTGGCTATCCCTGTAGGTCATCAGGCTAGAAGAGCAAAGTATGTACTAATAAGGGCCCCACATAATAGCGATGCAATGTGAAGTAATAGACTTTGCTAACAAACCCAAAACCTTTAAGAGAAAGAATTGACAAGACTGTGTAGTCTTGCATGTGGCAAAATTGACTCTGTCTTGGCCCAATTCTGGAAGGTATTGTGACATCAGTACAACAAAAACAAGAACAAAAGTTTGCTTTGTACTTCCAATTCTCCTAAAACCTCCACTGATGGTCATCTCCTGAGTCTGAATGACTACACATATGACTTCCCATATTCTTGATTTTCTTTCTAAAGACTGAGCTCTTACTTTCTAGATTTTGTCCTTTTTTTTTTAATTGCAGGCCTCTAACGCTTCTAATTTGCATTAAATTAAATAGGCTAACTTTACATATTTCAGTAACAGGTATACCTTGTTTTATTGCACTTCACTTTATTGTGTTTTACAGATGTTGTTTTTTTACAAATTGAAGGTTGTTGGCAACACTGCATCAAGCAATTCTATCAGCACCATTTTCCTGATAGCATGAACTCACTTCATGTTTCCGTGTCACATTCTGACAATTCTCGCAATATTTCAAACTTTTAAATTATTATAGATATATTATGGTGATCTGTGATCAGTGATCTTTGATGTTACTGTTATAATTGTTTTTATGTGCCACAAACCATGCCCATATATAAAGCAGCAAATTTAACGAATAAATGTTGCATATATTCTAACTGCCCCACTGACCAGCCATTTCTCATCTCTCTCTCTCTTCTCAGTCTTCCCTATTCCCTGAGTCCCACAACAATGTTCAAACTAAAGCAATTAATAACACTGCAATGGTTTCTAAGTGTTCAAAGGTGAAGAATCATGCATCTCTCATTGTAAAACAAAAGCTAGACATGATCAAGCTTAATGAGGAAGAAATATTGAAAGCTAAGATAGGCCATAAGCTGAGCTTCTTACACTAACCAGTTAAGAAAAGTTGCAACTGCAAAGCAAAAGTTCTTGAAGGAGATTAAAAGTGCAATTACACTGAACACATGGATGTGAAATAGTCTTATTGCTGATATAGAGAAAGTTTTACTGGGCTGGATAAAAGACCGGCCAATTATAACATTCCCTTAAACCAAAGCCTAATCCAGAGCAAGGCCCTAACTCTTTAATTCATGAAGGCTGAGAGAGGTAAGGAAGCTGCAGAAGAAAAGTTGCAAGCTGGCAGAGGTTGGGCTTAAAAGGTTTACAGAAAGAAGCCATCTCTATCCTGTAAAAGTGCAAAGTGAAGCAGGAAGTACTGATGGAGAAGCTGCAGCACATTATCCAGAAGATCTAGCTAAGATTATTGACAAAGGTGGCTACACTTAACAATGGATTTTCAATATCAATGAAGCCTCATATTCAATTATATCATTTAGGACTTTCACAGCTAAACAGATATGAAGCTGGTCGGGTGCAGTGGCTCACGCCTGTAAGAGGTTCAAGACCAGCCTTGGCAACATGGTAAAACCCATCTCTACAAAAAAATAGCTGGGTGTGGTGGCAGGCACCTGTAATCCCAGCTACTTGGGGGGCTGGGGCAGGAGAATCCCTTGGACCCGGGATGTGGAGGTTGCAGTGAGCCAAGGTCGCATCATTGCACTCCAGCATGGGCAACAAGAGCAAAACTCTGTCTCAACCCCCGACCCCGCCAAAAACAAAAACAAAAACAAAAACAAAACAAAACAAAACAAAAAACCCTAAGAGATATGAAGTGAATATTTGGTTTCAAAGCTTCAAAAGACAGGCTGACTCTCTTATTAGGGGCCAGTGCAGCTGGTGACTTTAAGTTGGAACCAATGCTTATTTTAACATTCTGAAAATCTTAGACCTCTTAAGAATTAGGCTAACTCTAATCTGCCTATGCTCTATAAATGAAACAACAAAGCCTAGATAATAGCACCTCTATTTAAAACATAGTGTACTAAATAGTTCAAGCCTACTGTTGAAATCTGCTCAGAAAAAGATATTTCTTTTAAAATTTTGCTGTTCATTGATAATGCACCTAGTCACCCCAAGAGCTTGGATGGAGATGTACAAGGAGATGAATGCTGTTTTCATGTCTGCTAACAAAATAACTATCTGACGGACCATAGAATAAAGAGTAATTTTGACTCTCAAGTCTTATATTTTAAGAAATACATTTTATAAGACTATATGGATAGTAATTTCTCTGATAGATTTAGACAAAGTAAATTGAAAACCTTCTGGAAAGGGTTTATCATTCTTATTAAGATCATTTGTGATTCATGAGAGGAAGTCAAAATATTGACATTAACAGGAGTTTGGAAAAAGTTAATTTCATCCCTCATGGATGACTTTGAGGAGTTCATGGCTTCAGTGGAGGGAGTAACTGCAGATGTGGTGAAAATAGCAAGAGAGCTAGAATTAAAAACAGAGCCTGAAGATGTAACTTAATTGTTTTAATCTCATGATAAAACTTGAAAAAAATGAGGAGTTGCTTCTTACAGATCAACAAAGAAAGTTGTTTTGGAGTTGGAATTTACTCATTTACTCCTGGTGAAGACGCTGCAAACATTGTTAAGGGGACAACAAAAGATTTACAGTATTCCATCAACCTAGCTGATAAGGCATTGGCAAGGTTTGAGAGGACTGACTCTAGTTTTGCAAGAAGTTCTACCGTGGGTAAAATACTACCAAATAGCATTGCATGCTTTACAGAAATCTTATGTTAAATGAAGTATCAATGAATGAGGCAAGTCATTGTCTTATCTTAAGAAATTTCTAGCCTGGGCAATAGAACAAGAATCTCGTTCTCTCTCCCTCTTTCTCTTCTTCTTTCTTTCTCTCTTACATTCTTTTTTTTTCTTTCTTTCACTCTTTCTTTTCTCTCTTTTTCTTTCTTTCTAAAAAAAAAAAAAAGAAATTTCTGCAGCCACCTTGATCAGCAACCACCACCTTGATCAGTAAGCAGCTGTTAACACTGAATTAAGACCCTTCACCAGCAAAAAGATGATGACTCACTGAAGGTTCAGATGATTATTAGCTTTTTTTTTTTTTAACAGTAAGCATTTTAAATTGATGTGTATGCTGTTGTTCTTTTATTTTTCACCTCAAGATTACTGAATATGTATGTAGTTTTTTTAGACAGTGCTACTGCATACTGAATAAACTACAGTATAGTGTAAGTATAACTTTTGTATGCACCAAGAAACCAAAAAACTTGCGACTGTCTTTATTGCAATATTTGCTGCCTTGTGTTGTTCTAGAACTGTACCTACAATATCTCCGAGGTATGGCTGTAATTGCTTCTTTTAATAAACATGTTTTTATAAAGGAAATTTTGTATAATCATATATAAAAACAAATACATATTTTTATTTTTATAAATGGAATACAAGTAGAAAAATAAATGCTATTAAATAAATGATATTATTAAATTATAGCTAGATTCCATTAATGCCAAGTCCCTGAGTCTGAAGCCTATTATTTCCCTGTGGGGGAAAAAAAAGATATTTCTCCTTGAAGTATTCGGAAGACTAAAAAGGGAATAAAGAAAAATGACAAGAAAATATTTTAAAATACCTTTCCCCTTAGCTATGCACAACCCAAATCCTCCTTCAAGGATTTATGGGATGTAGAGCTGCAGGGAGTACAGTCAGTAGATGGCTTCCAGCTGTGGGCTCCTTCAGGGCTGTCTCAGCTGCAGAGAGCCACCCTACCCTAGTTCCAGTCCTTCTCAGAGCAGCATACATCCAGTGACGAGTAAGTCATGGGTATAAGGCCTGGTGGAGAGATTGCTCTGACAGACAATATTTGCATGGGAGTTTCCTGCAGTGCTGGCTAGGCCTTCATTAGACCTACATCATGGTTTGATCTTTCTCTCCGCTCAATACCAATTTCTTTCTCTTCCTTCCACAGATGTAGATCTCTAATAAATATCTCTACCCTAAACTCTACCTCAGCATCTGCTTCTGTAGAATCCAGCCTAGGATTAAAACAAAATTGTTTTTGAGAGGGAGTGGAGACTCCCTTTGTCACCCAGGCTGGAGTGCAGTGGTGCCATCTCGTCTCACTACAACCTCCACCTCCTGGGTTCAAGTGATTCTCCTCCCTCAGCCTCCCAAGTAGCTGGGATTACAGGCACTCACCACTACATCCAGCTAATTTTTGAATTTCTGGTAGAGACAGGGTTTCACCATGTTGGCCAGGCTGGTTTTGATGTTTAATGTTGGGTCAGTTTAGATTACACTAGAGTGTAATCTAGTGCCACAAAGAAAACTTAAATTTAGAGTCAGAAAAAACTAAAATTTAATGTTCTAGTTGCATTTTATAAAGCTTTTTTACCTCCAGAATTTCACAATTTCATTAAATCTCAAATAACAATAATAATTCCTCACTGAATTTATTCAATGAAAAAAACACACAAAGAATTAAAAATAGGGCTTGTTCCAGAGACTATTCTAGATCTAGCTTATGCACTATAGTGTATATTAATTGCTCTCTAAAAATGTGAAACAAACCACAAATTTTAAGCACCTATGTGGTTTAAGTTTCCTAGTGGCCATATATAAAAAAGTAAACTACAGTTGAAATTAATTTTAATAATGTATTAAATAATTCAAAATAGTATCATTCAAATCTGCAGTAAATTCAAAAAATTATTAATGACAATTTTACTTTTTTGGGGTGTACAAAGTTTTCAAAAACTGGTGCATATCTCAGTGCTTGGTGCTCATGTCATTTTGGATGTGCCATGCTTCAGTTGCTCAATAACAACCTGTGAGTGGTTGCCATATTGACAACATACTTCTAGAACAAACCTTGGATTTTATCTCCAACCCATGGTGACCTTCAATAAAAGTAGAGAATTATAAAAGCTAAAATGTAAGAGGAAATCTACAGAAGGCTGGACTCTCATGAAGTCAGTGGGAGGAAATACCTTGAGAAAGCTTACTTTCTCTCCTAAATAGTCTTGGTCTGAAAGTTGAGAGTTTCCCAGCTAGCATGCTAGACAGATAATTAGTGGAAACATAAACTTTATTCATAAAAATTCCTTCCCCAAATTTAGCAGAAATATAATTCAAGGTTATAAGTAAGTACATAGTTGTACTCATCATCAAAGATCTTATGTATAGCAAAATATGAAAAAGTCCCATTTTCAGGGAATGCAAAATAAAATTAAAAATATAAAAGAAAATTTGAGTATAAGAATATATGCTGATGTTCCAAGATGTCTTTTTGAAACTGCTAGGATGAAGCAATATTATTTGCGATATTCAGAGGGAGAAGTGGAGAAAGATTTAAAACTAAAAGTAAATTCACAATAAAGAAGGAGCATCAGCCTGTTATAATCACCTACTCACTTATTGAATCAATATGTAATGCCTGGGTATCTACTAAAAGTATGAAAGAGTTAGCATGTATTGATAGTTGAACATGTGTCACTCACTGTTGTAAGTACATGGATGGATTGAACAATCCACATTGTAGGTATGATTATAATCCCAATATGATGTATGAGGAAATTGAAGTAAAAGTAAGTTAATCAATATGCCCAAAGTCATACTCCCAGTGTAGGATAGAATCAAACTATCTCAAGTGGTCTAATTTCAGAACTGTACTCATAACCACCATGAAGTGCTAAGTGGAAAACAAAGATGAATCTAAGTTAGTAATCATATTTTTTTCTAAAAAAACTTAAGGCCTAGGGAGAGGGATAAGATAAGCATATAAGTAAATCTGATAAAAGATAGAGATGGTAAAATGTACGAGGCCAGGAAAAATTTAGTGGGAGCACCTGGGAGGATTTAATATGTTCCTCCTTATCTTAAAGATGAGGAAAATCAAGTCTAGCAATAGCTCACTAATGTTCAAATATTGTGAAAGAATCCTGTATAGAACAAAATCTTGTTTCTCCTAGGGGTGTAGTGAGGCACTCTTAGTCTATTCTCTGCAAAGTGATGGTTGTTCTAATAATAATATCACATTTCAGTTTCTTCCCCTTTCTCCAAGGGCTTTATGCATAAATTTTCCAGTTTTTCAAAGTTTCCACTTTCCTAAGTGCTTTTTGATTAACATTTTACTATACCAGATCATATAAAAATAATATCAGTGCTAACCAAAGGCAATAACTCAGGAAGTAAATAAAGTGAATATGAGGAAAGAAAACTGCCACACCTACACTTGTGCTCTATTCACTTGACAATATGTGTGGATGAGAATTAAAGGATATTTCAGCTGAAGAATGGGAGGATTTATTGCTCTCAGGCTGTCATCTTATATTTATAAGAGTAGATTTTATGTTTCTCAAGATATCTTGCTCATGAAGATAACTCATTTACAATCCAAGCATAGCTCCTCTGATTATCTTGGGAAATACATCTGCAGATGCTGTGTTGAAACAACTGGAGACTCCAAGGCTATATTTTTCAATACATAAACACTCTATCATTTCTGAATGACATTATGTCACCTACAACTGTTCTTGTTGATGTATGTGAATTCCATAAAGCATATTTCCCAAAGTGTCCTTAAGGTTTTCTGTAGGGGAAAATAGTTCCAAAATCAAAGACATTGGGATATATGGGTTAATTGATCTATTTAATAACTTCTTGGGGACTTTAATATGCTAATGCAAAAGCTAAATTTACAAGTACTTGCAAAAAATATTTGATCAAAATCTGTACCCACACTACCTCTGTTTATTTTTATTTGTTGAGGAGTGTTTTCTATATTTAGGGTTGGTCTGAATGTATAAATTTAAGTCATATAAAATTGCCAATATTTGACCATTTTTAATTTTACAAAAATGGTAACATGATGCAGTTCTATTCAAATAGTTAGACAACACTGCATTAAAGCTCAATTCCAAGAGCTGTTCAGGAATTTATATTATACTTTGATTTCTTTTTTTTTCTAAGAAAGGTAGAAAGAGAAAAAGAAAAAAAAGAATGTAAGAGAGAAAGAAAGAGGAAGAAAAAGAGGGAGAGAGAATAAGAAACTTGCTCTATTGCCCAGGCTACAATACAATCTAAAAATAGGTCTTAAAGATCTCTTTTATGCCAATAATTATACTTAACAATGGAGACAGGAAGGAATAAGGAAAGAAAATAACAAACAAACAGCCAACCAATATTTCATTTCAATCTGTGAAATGCGATGCAATTGCCGAAAAGTAATTTACTTCCAATTATATGGTCACTTTTAAAATAGGTGTAATGTGATACTGAGAAAAATGTATGTTTTGTGCATTTGGGGCGGAGAATTCTGTAAATATTTATTAAGTTTACTTGTTCCAGGTCTGAGTTCAAGTCATAGATGTCCTTGTTAATTTTCTATCTCGTCAATCTATCTAATGTTAACAATGTAGTGTTAAAGTCTCCTGCTGTTATTTTGCGGGAGTCTAAGTCTCTTTGTCAGTCATTAAGAACTTGTCTTATGTATCTTGGTGCTCCTGTATTGGGTGCATATATACTAGGATCATTAGCTCTTGTTGCATTGATCCTTTTACCATTAT
>CAUYLG010040593.1:0-63534 GCA_963573385.1 Cacajao melanocephalus
CAAATGCCCATCGACGATAGACTGGACAGGGAAAATGTGGCACATATACACCATGGAATACTATGCAGCCATAAAAAACGATGAGTTTGTGTCCTTTGTAGGGAGATGATGAATCTGGAAACCATCATTCTCAGCAAACTGACACAAGAACAGAAAATCAAACACCGCTTGTTCTCACTCATAGGTGGGTATTGAACAATGAGAACACATGGACACAGGGAGGGGAGCATCACACACTGGGGTCTGTTGGGGGGGAATAGGGGAGGGACAGCGGGGAGTAGGGAGGTTGGGGAGGGATAACATGGGGAGAAATGCCAGATATAGGTGAAAAGGGGATGGAGGCAGCAGACCACGTTGCCATGTATGTACCTATGCAACAATCCTGCACATATACCCCAGAACCTAAAGTGCAATAAAAACAAAAAAGAAGAAATGCAGGCAGGTTTTAAGAGAAAAGACTGGCCCTGGGATGACAGCCACCAAGGAAACAGGGACTTCAGTCCCAAAATTGCAAGATCTGAATTTGGCCAACAATCTGAATGAACTTGGAATCAGATTTATTCCCAGGGCCTTAGACAGAAACACAGCCTTGCTGACGCTTTAATTTCAGTCCTGTGAGACTATACAGAGGATCTCACTGAGCCACATTGTACCCAGACTTTCCCCATACAGGACTGATTGCTAAGTTTGTGGTAATTTGTTATGGTGGCAATAGAAAACTAATACAACAGCTGGCAATCTGTCGGGAAGAGAGCTGAGGTGTCAATGAATGCCAGAGGACAACCAGACCCTTGTACCTATTTTTCAGTTTCTCACCCAGCAAAGCTTTTGACCTGCCCTGGTGGTCTGGGCTCTTGTCGTGGACTTACGGCACAAAGTGCAGGCAATGATTATCCCAAAGAATGTTACTGCTGGAACAGCTGAGAGCCAAATGTAACCTTTTTAAAAAAACTTTTATTTTAGATTCAGGGATACATGTGCAGGTTTGTTATATAGGTAAACTTGTGTCATGGGGCTTTGTTGTACAGATTACTTTATTACCCAGGTACTAAGCCTAGTACCCAAATAGTTATTTTTTCTAATTGTCTCCCTCCTCCAACCTTCTACCCTCAAGTATACCCCAATCTGTTGTTTCCCTCTTTGTGCCTATGTGTTCTCATTATTTAGCTCCTATTTAGAAGCGAGAATATGCAGTACATGGTTTTCTGTTACCGCATTAGTTTGCTGAGGATAATGGCTTCCAGCCCCACCCATGTTCCTGCAAAAGACATGACCTCATTCTTTTTAATGGCTGCATAGTATTCCATGTTGTATATGTGTCACATTTTCTTTATTCAATTTGTCATGGATGGATATCAGGTTAATTCCATGCTTAGCTATTGTGAATAGTGCTTAACTGAAGCTTTTTCTTCAGTTTCACCTCTAGAGGAACCCTGTAACCACATCCTCCCAATACACTAGTCTCTCAGATATTCTTCACTTGTGGCTGTTATTATTTCCTGAAATCCATATTAATCTTTGCTCCTACAGTTTTTCAAGAGTTGATCTGGGGAGGAAACCAGCGACTGCCCAATATCTCCATCTTGGCAGAATGGAACCGGTGAATTCACTTGATGTGCATTAAATGAGATCTCACAATCTCATTTAATCAATTACCAGCCCCGCGTGATAGGTGATGTACTACTGTTTAACAAAGAAGTAAACCAGATTACAGTACGTAATAGTATCTGTAGGGTACACAGCTAGTAGATGACACAGCCAGTTGATCTTGGGTGTTTCTAAATGTGAAAACTGTTATCTTAATCACAGTAGCATGCTGCCACATGAAGATCTGCATTTCCAGTCTTAGCACTTACTGAAGAAAGGTGTTGACCCTGATAAAGGTATTTCAGGGGTTGGAGGTCCTGGCAGGCTGAGAAGGTATTCACACTCTCTTGATAGCTTCCTATTTTGCCAACTCATGGAGTTGGCTTAATAAAGGAAGAGAAAACAAACAGTTATGATACAAAAGCCCAGGTGACTGATCCTTTTCTACATCTTTCTCAAGCCTGGGATAAAGGATATGTCACTGTTCTCTGCAACAATAGTCCAGGATGCTTATGGATAAAAGAGGCTGCTTTCCACCCGGCATGGAGCTCTGGGTTTGGGCCTTTCGCCTAGCCTTTATCAGCTGCATGATTATGGCTGGCTCACTTGAACTACTGTGCTTTAGTTTGCTTATCAGGAAACTGGGGATAATAATGGCAGTTTTTCCAGCAGCAGAAGTCTGAACAAGATGATCCCTCAGGATCTTTTTACCCCTAATAAGTAGAGCCCTATAATTACAATTTAGCCTCATGAAAGCTCTGCTACAGACAACTGGATTGGAAACAATGCCACAGGAGAAACTCATCCCAGCTAAAAAGTAGTCTTTTTGCAACTGAATAAATCCGACTTCTTAAACCTTTCCCTATACTTAATTCACTTTGACAAGCAGCAATGAACTTCCAGGTTGCCTCTCTGTGAATAATGTTCTATCACATATCTGCATCATCGTTGCATGTCACAGAGGAACTCCATAAAGCTAACGTATGACCCAGGTGTCAAAATACCATTTCAGGAAATAACTCGGAAATGAATTTTGATCACCAGGACACAGTCCATCCATTCAGCACAGGGAGTCTCAGTGCTTCCTGTGGCTCACTCAGCTCTTAAAATACCATCCTACAGCAAATGTTGAGGAAGCAATTAATTGTGTAAAATAACACAAAGATTTTATCCTGAATTGCAAGATCACGTTTACTCAAATCCTCTTGGGACTTTTATAAGCGCTTTCTTTCTCCATATTGAGGAAGTCTAAGCCAGCCAAGAAAATGACCATTGGTCAAACTGTTCCTGGACTAGAGAAGTGGAGGAGAGAGGCCTTAATGAAACTTTAAATACAGTCTGTCTTTCTTCATTTTTTTCTCCATGAGATTCTAAGTCCTAGAGAATGCGTTCCTTCTCTGTTTTTTTTTTTTGCCCCTCTCTTTCTTTCCTTTACGCTTTTTTCCTCCCTAGATTTAGTATTTTTATTCTACTTCATCTACCATTTTTGTTTTGTTGACTGAGATCAAATCCTTTCCCAAAGTAAGTTTTGATGGGAGAGACATGGAACAGAATAGAAAGACATTAGTTATGCTTAGGTAAATGCCATAGAGAAAATAAAATGAGAGATGCTTATAAAATAGTAATTATGGTAATAAGGTTAATAGTTGATTCAGGGTTAGACTGGCAAGATGTTGTGTCTTTCTGACATCAACAAGACTGCTACTACAAATGCTACTGCTATGGCTACTCCCAGTACAAATATTACTACTAATAAAAACCCGTTGAAAGTACTGTAACTTTCCATTTTTCAAAGCGTCCTTCCATTGTTAGCTTTGTCTGACTCTCACACTTGCATGAAGTAATAGAGAAGCTGTGGTTATATTACCCCTTGCTTGGCTGACACTGGAGGCATTTAGGCTTAGAGATGGTAATGATGACACTCCAATGCACAGTGGAAGACTAAAGACCAACCCCAAGTCCTTTGATTCAATGTTTGGCTCATTGCATTGCATGTCACTCTAAGGCTTTATTAATGATATCAGATTCTCAGGAAAGCAAATTTTTGGGGACCATAACAGGAGAGAACAACATTTAGAGGCAGAAGAGAGCAAAGGCATAAAAGGAAGATTCATGGGCTTGGGAGTCCAGTTTTGTCTTCTTGGCCATTTTGACTCTTGGTTAACTTATAATCATACTGCAGTTGAGCTTCCTTGACCAGAGGCTGCTTCTGCCAGTGGATGTTTATGTGACTGGGTGTCAGAGAGACCACAGGGTAAACTTTGCAACTGATTTTTCCTGGCTCAGCATACCTCCTGTGTTCTGTCAGCAAAAAAAAAAAAAAAAAAAAAAAAAAGAACAGACAGGGGTGATGTTTTTATTGAAAATCAATTCACCCAATGAGCACAAGATCCCAACTACATGGCACCCAAATGGGCCAATTCCCTGCGATTTTCTGCAGAATTACCCTCCATTTGTCTTCACGGTCAACTAAGCTTATCTCTTGGAGAAAACAGAGTCCAGAGTGGCTGGGTTACACCCCCAAGCCAACTTTAAAATTTCCTGTTGTACTGACAGCTTGCGAGACAAGCAAGGAAAATGCTGCCCATGCTGGAGTGGCCAAGCAGAGCATCTGACATCAAAGCACCTGAAATCCCATGCCAAGCAAACAAAAGAAGGAGCATGCAGGCTTGGATCAGGCCAACCACCAATTTCCCAGGTATAACTTAAAGATTTGGGAGAGGCAAATAAAACAAACTCAACATAACAAAATTCAGTCTTTCCTTGGAAAGAAATTGTACAATTTTAGGACACTGCCTGCTGGTGCCCTATGTAATAGTTACAAACCTAGCTGTCTTACTGTTGACTCGTAATTATAAGTGACATGCCTGAATAATACTTTTATGTTTCCAAATGACATGTACCTGCAGGATATCACTTGGGTCCCACAATAAACACAGGAGCAAGTTGTAAGGCATTTCATTGCTATCTTCTTGGTGAGCAAACTAAAAGACGAAAAGTCTAGATGGTTGTCCAAGGCCTCACATGAATTGGTTATGGAGCCAGGCTCTGAACCAGAACTCCTGACAACTGTCCAGTGGCTTTTCTCTGTTGCCTATGCCTGGCTATTTTGTCTTTCAAGAACTAGTTCTTTTCTCAGTTTCTGTGAGTTCAGTGGCATCTCTAAGGGCATAGAACAGGGCATTAGCATAAAGCAAGAATTCTTGATTTTCAGGCAGTCCTTGCCAGACTACAATACAGAGTACTGTCTTAAGAACACATTCTGACAGAAATAGGACCAGGTTCTATGAAATATAAATCCTACAGATCTGGAGGCAACTGACCCCTCTGTGTGTCCAGGGCCCATGTCTACTTGCCTCCATTTCTGTTCTCAAGGCTGAATATTCTTGAGCACACGCCTAAATTTCTGAATCTTGAATTTGTATTCTCTGTAGCACTGAATTCCCTGCTGTCAATCCAGAACCTATTATCCAATTTTACTTTTGCAGCCTCCCTGTACCTACCTTTTAAATTTTATAGTCACTCCTATGAGTTTAGACTTTTTGACTTTGAGTTCCTTCCCTGGACAAGTATTTTTGGCTCTGCACTAGACCCACCACACAGTTTCTTTACTTCTATCCTCCCTAGTTCTTAGTAAATCCCTGCCCTTTTTAACTGGATAGACCCATGGACTCTTAACTCATTTCCACAAATTGTCATGGGACACCTACCAGGCATTGCTGCACAAGCCAGTGCTGTCTCAGCAATGTTTGAAGGGACTAGTGTTTTTATTCTTGGTCTGGTGGAGAGAGAAGCCACTGAGGCATTTTATCTTAACATCTTGTCCTTATTTCAGCAGTTCCAAGGCAGAATGAATGGAGCTGGATAGCATTCCCCATTTGGAAGGATGTTGGTATGACTGCTTAATAGGTTTGGGAGGAGGCTCTATTGCAATTCTTCATTTCCTTTGTCTATTGTTGAAGGTTTTCGTTAACCTTTGAGGTTGTCTTCATTTTGTGGTTTGCATTTTAAGCATTTTCTGATTTTGAAACTGCCTAGTAAATAATTTGTTTTGATCTAACTGCTTCCATCAATTACTATTATATATAACTCTTTTGTAAAATTGCAAACTCTACCCTCCCTGCATATCTCAGGCCATCTTTCCACCTATTGGTGGCCCCTGAAGTTCAGGATTTCATTTAGGAACTGAGCTTTGTGCACTTGAGGAAATTATCTCCTAATGTTAGGTTCCTGCTTCTCTTTTCAGTGGGGCTATTCTTTTCTTCTTGTAGTCCTAACAGAAAGGAAGAAATAAACAAAGAAATACGGAGGAAGGAAGGTGGGAAGAAGGGAAGGAAGGAGGGAAGAATGGAAGGAAGGGGAAAAAGAAAGGAAGGAAAGGAGAAATGAAAGAAGGTAGGAAGGGAGGGAGAAGATGAAGAGAGAGACAGGGAGGAGAGAGGGAGAAAAAAATAAAGTAGATGAACAGATGGGTACATTGAATATTTGGCATGTGATTGGTTAGAAGTACATAGTTGGCTTTTACTGGTTGCTCCTAAGTTGGAAGAAGGGTCAAAAATTAGGGAAATGTCAGTTATTAATAGAGTCCTGAGTATCTTGGACTAATTGTTACAGAAGTTATTGTTTAGCATCCCAGGTTGTCATTAGAAACAGTGGTCTGGCTTCCTGTAAGTCTGACTTAGACTAGGTGTGTTTTTCCTGTGTTGTCAAAAAGGAGTTGGTTTCTGGACAGGTTACTGCTGGTCATGTGTTAAATTTTTTTCTCTCTCTCTCTATTTTTTTGAGATGGTATCTCACTTTGTTGCCCAGGCTGGAGTGCAGTGGCACGATCTCCGCTCACTGCAACCTCCGCCTCCTGGGTTCAAGCAATTCTCCCTGCCTCATCCTTCTGAGTAGCTGGGATAACAGTTACTCATCACCACGCCCTGCTAAATTTTTTTGTATTTTTAGTAGAGATGGGGTTTTCCCATGCTGGCCAGGCTGGTTTCGAACTTCTGACCTCAAGTGATCCACCCACCTCAGCCTCTCAAAATGCTGGGATTACAGGTGTGAGCCAGTGCACCCAGCCAAGTTTTCACTTTTTATATATGGTCTGATCATTATCCATTTGTATATTCAGTTTCTCACAAGGGAGTGGCCGAAGTGTGGCTGAAGCATAGAGTTAACGTGGAAAGGGAAGGACTGGAGGCTTAGAAGGGATCTAGAAGAACAGCCTTGAGGGTTTGGACTTAATCCTCCAGGCCAGTCATCACCAAATATTTTTGTCTGCACACAACTGTCTGTAAAACAATTTTGAGTAGGCATCTTATATAAATCGATCTTTAGGTATATCTAAATTGTATACATGTTGCACTGTATTCACGTTTTTAATAAAGCACAAAGAAAGTTTCTATATATTGTTGTTAATTTTAGTGGCATTTTGCAAAGAACTTGATTATCACGTCACTCTGTGTTGCTAAAGATTCATAGTTCGACACTGTGTTGTCAAAGCTATTTTTTTTACTCAATATTTTGAGTAGTTAATACATTCATATTGTTCAAAAGTTACTGTGATCTCAGAAGGTTGAAATGAAAAGTCCCTCTCACTCTAGTCCCATCCATTCATCCTCTTTGCCCACAGAATGAACAACTTTTATTAGCTTTTAATGGTTATTTATACAAATAAAACCTTCTAATATTTATGCAAATAGAGCAATTGCACATATATATAAATATATACATATTGTCATTTATCTCTTTTTCTTTTACGAAATGGTGACTCCTGAGGTTTTAAATGTCTTGGAATTATCATATAAGTATTAGATTACGTTTCAAGGCAGTTCATATGCTGAGGATGTGATCTTAAGGGGTAGTCTAGTATTAATTGTGGTAGATCTAAACACCTGTTTGGAGCAAACTTCTTCAGGACTTAAAACATATTTTAGTTTCCTTATCAGACCTCTTTAGGTTCTTGTTACTTTAGGCTATTGTTATTATTTAGGTTACTGTTATTAATTTGTACTGGAGCTGATAAAGGTCATATAGCAGGATAAGACCTGGGGAAATGACAATTCTATTTTATCTTGTTGTTTACTCATATGTTTCCTCATACCTGCAAGATGAAGATTATCCTCAACTAGCAAGATTTTTGGAAGTAGTGAATTGTTTACACCAGTTGTTCTTGTGTGGAGGCTGGTTTAGATAGTTTAAATAGTATAACCTCAAATCCACTTAAGTGCACTATGTCTCATGGTCCTAATGCCAATGGATGCCTGGAAGGTCCGTCTTCAGTATGTGCTACCTCCTTTTCTTGTGAAGACCTCACCTGCCCTGAGTGACAATCTAACATATGGATTAATGTCATCCCCTATGGATCTGTGTGTTAGCTCTATCAGTAAAGATTCATTTTTCTTACTTTTTAAAAAAATATATTCGGAGAAGTTCTAGTATTTTCTCCCCAGAGTCCTACACCCTCTTGAAGACTGTGCTGTCGGCAGCAGTGAGCCACTGAAGATTAGTCAGAAAGTGGCAGGATTTTGAGGAGCCCCCGCATTACAAAGATTTGCTGCTCAGACAAGCATGAGTTTTAACAGGAGATAAGAGGACTGGCGATAAGTTAGATGTGGCAAGGCAGTGGTGATGCAGGGAAGGAGAGAAAGCCAGCTGAAGTTTTAAGAGGGTGAATCTTCAGGAGTTACGAAGCTTGGATTTGGGCAAAAAAAGGACTCCTGTCAGGAATGTTTGCATTTTAAGAGAGGCTGCCTAGGAGAATTGCGGGCTACCTTCAGGGCAAGAGAAGACGTATTTTAGTATTTTAGGTAGAATAGGGTTACATCATCCTGTTTGCAGTCACCTGTGCCTGTGTGCAGGAACCCTGCTGTTCACCTTGCAGGAGTTTCCTAGATGTCTTGGGGGCTTGGTGTTCATTGTCTTTCAGGGACTCTTCTCAGAGGACTGTCCTGGATGTCCATCTCCCAGGATAGCCATTACCTGAAATTCACTGGAGGAGGGCAGGCCATTTTCACCAAGGGAAAGCCACTGAGTCAGAAGTGGGGGTTCCAGATGACTTGGAGGACTGTTTCACTACTCATTCCCTACTGCCAGGGCCATTCTCTGCCAGGTGGGAAGGAGAATCAATATACAAGGCAAAAAATCAGGATATGAGTCCATTGTTCCCTTCTTCCCATTTAATCATATGCCTGTGAAATTGTAGTGTTCTAACAGAGAAATGATAGAAGTGATAAAAAAAAATGGCTATAGTAATGCGGCATCCACCCTTCCACACTAGGGCACTATGTAATTGTGTAATGAACGTGAGAATCAGTTTTGTTCACTGTGGTGTTCTCAGTACCTAAAGCACTGCCTGGCATCCAGAGGGTCTTCAACAGACATTCTTGTAGAAGTAAATCAATGGCTGAATGCCTGAAGTCCATCCATCTAGGTGTTCGTCTCTGTCTCCTTTGACATTTCCTGAGATAATGTCTTCACTGTTTCCCATGATGGTATTTTGCACTGTTTGTTTGACAATTACATTAAGAACAAGTTCTCCTTGTCCTGTAATGAAATAGTTTTTGTTTACTTACCAGTGAACAATTCTAACTCTAATCCTGCTCTATGGTCTTGGGTTTTCACTGGAGGCATGAGGAACAAGGCTACCTCCTATTCCACATGACAAACCTTTGCATCCTTAAAGATAGTTATTTTCCCATTGAGATGTTTGTACAGTCCAATGCCAGCTGGGTTATTCAGCTTTTCCTCTGAGATATGATGTGGTTTCCAAATTCTTCACCTGGTCATCCATTCCTTTGATTGGCATATCTAGTAATATTTGCAGGGCTAGTGGCCATAGTCATAGTAGGTGTATTTGTAGCTATATAGTTAGTACCCCAGGCTTCTTAGTAATGTTTTCTGCTTGGATAGCAGTGAATAAAGTACTTTCACAGACAGTGTCTGACTTCACTTTCAAGGTAACATCAGGAGGTAGACACAGTGGTCTTTCATTTTACAGAAGAAGGAACTGAACATAATGCTTTCCCAAGGTCTCACACCAGAGAACCTGCTGGTTGGTAACTTGCTGGCACAATGTTTCTTGTGCGTGTGTGTTTTGTAAATGTGTCACCAAACCAGAACTCTGTACCTTCCTGGGACAATGATTTTTGTGTGCCTGTTGTTTAAAAATATGTCACCAAACATCAAATACATGATGTATGGCCAGAAACAGCATAAATATTGATAAGAAAAGAAGCAGAAAAGGGGGCAGTACCAAGATACCATTGCTGTGGGTCTGGGAGTGTGTGAAGGGGCCTGGGCTAGGTGGCTGGCTTACGAGTGTCCCTGCTTCTCTCCTTCCTCCTCCCTCCCTCTTCCTCCACGCTGGGCCTCAGACTTTTCTTCCTCTGGGTAATTAGAGAGAGCTTTCAAAATGGGCTGGCCGGGGAGTCACTTGCCAGTGACCTGCTACAAATTCCTCAGGTCTGCCCTGGCCCCCTCCCTGGGTCCTGGTTTCACCCCAGTTCCATTGTGCAAGCAGCCACTCTGTGTTAACCACTGGGTCACACATCTCTGGGTGTCCTCCTGGAAAATTCAAGTCATGAATTTATAATACACATTTCAGTTCACTCAAACATCGCACTGTGCAGTGTTGGGTAGCATGTATTTTCTTGCAAAATTCTGAAAGGCATGAGAAGCATAAACACATCTGACCTCGCTGGCTGGACCATCCTACCTGCGCTGGGAGAAGTCAACCCCCAGTGGCACCGGATGGGCAGAAACACAATGTTCTCTTGTGATGGGGGTTTCAAAGCATCCCTTTCCTGGAGTGGGGGCAAGTGACCCGAAGGGGGCAGCTGGAAAAGGCCCTCGGGATTTATGAGGCTGCTGAGACTCAGCGCGCTTGCTTGTATAAGAAGAGGAAGACAGAACGTCCTGTCACCACGTCAGGTTCTTATGCACCAGGCCTTCTGGAAGTGTTTTCTCAGCCTGGGAATAGAAGGCAGATGGAGGCAAGTTGCTTTGGTTCACTTTCGCCACCTTCTCCCCTTCTCAAATGCAATTTAAATCCAGTGAACCCAGAAGGGGCATGAAGGAGAAAGGGCACAAAACTAATGGACACTTACCAAGGCACAGCCCACATAATGGCCTTTCTGATAGTTCCTCCTTTGCCCCAGGCTGCTCCTCCACTAGCCCAGCTACTCCATCAGTCCATCAATGAATCAATCAGCAAATTCACCTTGATTGTGTACTAATGGGCATAGTGGCCCTAGGTAGGAGGGACAGAAGAAAATGCTCAGGAGAGGCTCTTTCCTGGAGGTGCTCCCCTGAGACTTCAGCAGACACTCAACACAGCTGACAGCAATGAGAAACAGTTCATTATTAATCAGCGCTAGATGATCTGACCTCACAGCCTAAATGCTCCAGCAGGGCAGAAGGGCAACTGTTTCCATCTGGCAGAACACAGGTTACGGTGGGAATCTAGAGGCCAGGAGGCTTTAACAGGACTGGAAGCCTGGACACAATTGAAACATTAAGAGGTTAGTGAGAGCAATCTAAATGAATACCAGCTTATGGAAGGAACCAGAAGCCCACATGATTGAGGGATGCCAAAGAATGGTGTCCTGGCTTGGAAGAAAAGTGACCGGGTTGGAAGGTTATAAAAAACTAGGTAGGGATTGTTATTGTTTCCTCTCAGGAGCTGAGTAAAATGCTGCAAGGCGAATTTCATAATGAGCTGAATTATGTTCATACAATCTGTGTTTCAACTTTCTGGGGACCAGCAATTTATGTTAGTCTACGCTACACGTCAGCACACTTTGTGCAAAGGGCCAGATAGTAAATGTTTCAGGCTTTCTGGGCTAAACGATCTCTTGTGCAACTATTCAGGTTTGTTGTGTCACAAATGCAGCTGCAGATAACATGTAAATGAATGAGTAAGGCTGTGTTCAAATAAAGCTTTATTGATGGACAATGAAATCTGAATTTCATATAACTTTCATGTGCATAAAAATATTATTCTTCTTTTGATTTTTTTTCCCATTTGAAAATATTAAAACCATTGGCTTCTGGGCCATACAAAATAGCAGGCTGAATTTGGCCCAGGGGCCATTGTTTATCAGCCTCTGGTCTGGTAGGAACAGTATCACATTCATGTTGGAAAAAGATGGAAGGAGAGGAAGAGGGGAAAAAATAGCACTTATTAAGTGCTGACATCTACTTCCATCTGAGTTTAAACTCATTTGCTCTTTGCTTGCTTTACATATTTAAATGATTCTTGAAAATAACATTTCTTAAACATATGCTTTGAAAGGTGTACTTTTTTTTTTTTTTTTTTTTTTTACCTTAAGCCATGCTAATGGTCATTCACAGGCACACTGATTTGTGAATTTTTTATCTCAACTGCCTTAGACATCATTGGCTACTTTTCCTTGAGGGCCAGCACCTGTTTTATGACCAGTATATTCATATTGGCTTGCAAAGACTTCTTTTTTTTTTTTGGAGTATACCTACAGTAATTTACTGTTGTGTTGAATCAGCAAATTTCAGAGCATTGTATGTGCAAGGTACTAGGTATAAAAGGAAGCATGTAATCAAAAGATAAGACTCTCTGGAATTTTGAATCCTGGTTTATTGTTTTTAAAATGTATCATTAATGCTAAGCAATTTCAGCCAAATTTTCTTTCTTTTTAACATTATGATCCCCTTCTACTTATTCACTTACATTCCCCATTGACCCATCTCCTTCTTCCTTCTTCTGTGGTGCTTTACCTCACTAGCCAATTGGATCTCCTCTCTGTTCCATAATTTTGTTTGGATACCTCCCTTTTTTTTTTTTTTTTTTTTTTTTGTGACAGAGGAGACTCTGTCACCTGGACTGGAGTAGTGCAGTGAGTGGTTCAATCATGGCTCACTGAAACCTCCACCTCTTAAGTTCAAGCAATTCTCATGCCTCAGACTCCCAAGTAGCTGGGATTACAGGTTCCTGCCACCACAACCACCTAATTTTTGTATTTTTAGTAGAGATGAGGTTTATCCATGTTTACCAGACTAGTCTCAAACTTCTGGCCTCAAGTGATCTGCCCACCTCGGCCTCCCAAAGTGCTGGGATTACAGGTGTGAGCCACCGTGGCTGCTCCTGTGCATAACTCTTAACAACATATTTGCTTGTATTTTCTTTTCCCCCTCCACCCCAATTTTTGGCACATGCCAGGGAATGAGAACCTTTGCAAAGGTTCTCAAGCTCAGTGAGACAGAGCAGTCATACCACATGTCAAGCAAAGCAAACTTTTTACTCACAGAGAGGCAACAAGAACAAATAGAAGCCTAGGATCCATGGCGAGCCAGACTCAACGGTTTGGAAAATTGCCCCAGGCAGATGGAGTTCCAGCTGCACATGCTCTATGTTTCACTGCAGCTGAGTGGCCCAGAAAGCACTCTGCTCTGGGTTTTGTACCCTGGGTGTTACTTGGTTTGCTGAGCCCAAGTGTTGCAGAGCATCCTGTTTCAGGAGGGATGAGGACATAGATTGGGCTGCCCTGGACACTTCCTCTTTATTTCAGGATGTCACATTCTTAGAACATTCTACAGTTATTCTGAGAAATGCGAACGGGAGGAAGGAGAACTGGATTGACCAGGGCCATCTGTAGACCTGTCTGCCTACATTCCTTACTTTTTCAGGCAGTCCATATCTACTCTTTAAGGTTAAACTCAGTTCCTATCTACATCTAGATATATTATTTTTCTCTCCTTAACTCTGCAAAGGTGGGCAGTCTGGCCCATTTATTTTGTGTGGTATATCCACAGTTAAACTTGGAAAGACCCTTAACTTCTGATCGGAGATGGGCTCTAGGCCCTCTTAAAATCTACCAGCATGTAGGGCATGGTCAATATGCTCAATAGTCATGTCATTTTAAATGACATAAGAGAAGTTAGGAACCATATAGAAGATGGAAAGAGAAGGTTCAAATAAAAGTGGGTGAAGGAAACAGAGCCAAGAAATCCTAGAAAGCAAACGAACATTTTTCACACCACAGGGAAACGACAGAAGATGGAGCACTGCAAAATTAGAAAAACTATCCTGGACACTGTCTCTTTCTAAAAGTTTAGGAAAACTAATTTCAAATAAAAATTAAAAAGTATCAACTTCTTGAACAATGAGAACACATGGACACAGGGAGGGGATCATCACACTCTGGGGTCTGTTGGGGGGTGGGGAGCTAGGGGAGGGATAGCAGGGGGTGGGGAGGTTGGGCATTAGGAAAAATACCTAATGTAGGTGACGGTGAGATGGAGGCAGCAAACCACCATGGCATACGTATACCTGTGTAACAATCCTGCAAGATCTGCGCATGTATCCCAGAACTTTGGGTAAAATAATTTTTAAAAAGCATCAACTTCTAAATCCTATAAAAGTTATTGAAAGGAAAAGAGAAAAAGAGACAGAATTAAAAACATATCAGTAAAATATGCCCACAAAACAAATCAGCACTCTAATTCACTGTTTCAAAATGAGCCAAAAGATATTAAAAACATAAGAGACGTGAAAGAATAGCATAATTTATAATTCGGAAAACTCAGAAATGAAGTGACAGAAGACAGGACAAATTGAAAACGCAGTTGACCCTTGAACAACATGGAAGTTAGGGATGTCGAGACCCTCACAGTCAAAAATCTGTGTATAACTTTTGACTTCCCAAAAACTTAACTACTAGTAGCCTACTGCTGGCTTATAAGCCTTACCAATAACATAAACAGTCAATTAACATGTATTTTGTATGTTATATGTATTATATACTATATTCTTATGGTAAATTTAGAGAGAAGAAAATGTTACTAAGAAAATTGTAGGGAAGGAAAAATATATTTCCTGTTCACTAAGTGGAAGTGAATCATCATAAAGTTCTTTGTCTTCACATTGAGGATCCTGAGGAGGAGAGCTGTGAGAGAGAACTTTTTACTTCAATATGTGATTTACTGGAGAGATGAACTGTTCGTATGGTGATGATTAGTGTCACAGGACATTTTAAGCAGATACCTGCAACACTTGAGCTCACTACAATAGCAACTGGAGATGGCTGAGAAATTATTATAGTAGGATATTATGTACTATCTTCAATTTTATGCAGTTATGATTTAATGCTGCATCTTTACATTTGTTTACATTTCTCTCGACCGTGAATAGTATTGTGTGTGGTCTATAAGTGTGTATAAGATTTGATGAGTTTTAACCTCTTATAATGGATCTGTATATATTTTGTGATAGCAAATGATAAAATAGACTAGTATCTACACAGATTTTATGCATTAATAATTTATATTTTGTCTTTTTTGATATCTCTAGGCTACTTGGTTCACCTGTCAGTTTTTGCAAATTGTTGCAAATCTCCAAATTTTCCAATATGCTTGTTGAAAAACATCTCTATATAAATAAACTGGCACAGTTGAAATTCATGCTATTCAAGGGTCGACTGTATATAAAAATATAATGTCAACGATGAAGATGAAACCAGCAGGAATACAAGAGTGAATAAACACAACAGAAAATACCTGAAGAGAAATAGAAGGTTAAGTGGAGGAAAATTTTGGAAAAAGGGTGAAAAGAACTTATGAAACAGTCACTAAAATTGAAGCTACACAAAGAAGATCCCTGAAGGTAACTGAGATCCCTGAAGGTAACTGAAATCCCTGAAGAAGAAAACCAATACAAGAAAAGAGAATAAATACGAAAAAATGGAATTCAGGAAAATGTTTCTTAACAAATATTGAATCAATTATCTAAAGAGACCATTAACCAAACCAAAATACATTCTAGTAAAACTACTGGATTTTAAGAGAAAAAATATTCTTTGTGTACCTAAACAGAAAGAACAAGTGGCATAAGGGAAAGAAAATTAGATTATAATTAGGTTTTCAAAAGCAGCATTTCATGCCAAATGAGAATGGAGGAACCTATTTAAAATACTTAAGGAGTTGTGAGCCAAGGATTTTATATTCAGCCATTGGACTTTCAAGTATAAAGGGTACAACTCTTATTAACATGCAAGAACTCAGGAAGTTTTATTCCCATGAGCCTTTTCTTAGGGATTTGCTTGAGCATGAGTTCAGGCTACCCACGTGACTAGACGCATTGACAGAAGTCTGGTTGTGAGCACTAAATAGTTACTTTTAGAATTAAGATTAAATGTGTGTTGAAAGGGAGCAGATAGATATGCTCATTATGTTCTGAAATGTAGATATAGAACAACTATAAAAATGTGAGGAGGAAAACATACGCTATTTTTCTATGTTTTTAGTAATCATATTGATAATTGTATTATGGCTGTTTCCCTTTTTTGTGGTTGTTTTTAAATCATGGTTGTTTATGTCTCGTATATATGATGGGGAGTAAATAAACCAAAATAATACATTTTTCTTTTAATTCCTTTAGAAGATACAGATGTAAGTTTTAGTAAAAAAAAAGTCTTTTACAATTCAAATACAAAAATTTAAAATATACTTGAATTAGAAATATTAGTACAAATATACACATAAACACATTGATACTGATATTTACATTTCAAATTTTATTCCAGATTCTATCTATCTATCTATCTATCTGTCTATGTATCTATCCATTCCTAGGGTCCAAACTGTGGTCTTGAAACACATTTAACTGGAAATGTCCCAGTTAAAAAAATAAGTATTCTTGAAGAGATGGCTCATTTCAGATCTTCAGAGAAAAATTATAAGATAAACTTAGAGCATCTTGTAACATCATATATCCAAAAAGCCACCAAAGCTTACTAGATTACAGAGAACAGCTGGGGTTATGGAAAAACGACCCAGGAACCAACTTGAAGAGACTCCAATGTGCCACACATGGGCCAATTTAAGCTTCAATAATGACAGCAATTACAATGATTGAAACTCTTCAAATGTGCCTAAATCCATGCATTCAAGATGAGATTAAAATCAAAAGTCTAGTTGATCACCTTTGGAGGACCATAGGGAATATATTGTCTTGAAAATTAACAAAAGAATCAATAGCAAGGACTTAGAACCAACCCAAGTGCCCATCAATGATAGACTGGATAAAGAAAATGTGGCACATATACACCATGGAGTACTATGCAGCCATAAAAAGGATGAGTTCACGTCCTTTGCAAGGACATGGATAAAGCTGGAAACCATCATTCTCAGTAAATTGACACAAGAACAGAAAACCAAACACCGCACGTTCTCACTCATAAGAAGGTGTTGAACAATGAGAACACATGGACACAGGGAGGGGAACATCACACACCGGGGCTTGTTGGGGGTGGGGGTTAGGGGAGGGACAGAAGGGAGTGAGGGGATAGGGGAGGGATAGAATTAGGAGAAATACCTAATGTAGATGATGGGGGAATGGATGCAGCAAGCAAATCACCATGGCACATGTATACCTATGTAACAAACCTGCACATTCTGCACATGTACCCGAGAACTTAAAGTATAATAAAAATAAGAAAATAAAAAGTAAAAATAAATAAAACTACAAAAACATCAAAAATATTTATCCTGCTCTTCCTGTGAGTTGTACCAAGAGGCAACCAAAGAGTTGACAAGGGGAAGCATCTCTTTATAAAAGCATGCCAATTAATCAATGAAAAATTAGCAATCGTTAAAACATCACCACTTTGCAATCTCTCATAAATTAATAGACCTTGGCATTAAAGCATCGATGGTTGTGAATATCACAGAGAACCAGACATGTGTACCTGTTGATGTAAGAACACAATGCCACCCATAATCTTGCCAAAGGGATCAAACCTGCATTTAATTCTAGCTCTAGATCCAGGAGATTTTCTAGGAATTCTGAGGACAGAGGAGTATGTTGAACTGCATCTTGAGTGTGCATTCAGCAGCATCTACACGGGCAACCCTATAAGTCAAATAGTCTAGTTCTTCAACAGGTACATCTCAGGGAAAGAAAGGAATGTTGGGGGAGATACAGATTCACAGACTTAAAAGATCTAACACATTTTAAAAGTGAGCCAGACTAACCATTTATGTGTAGGAAATCACTTGGATGATAAAACCATATTATAAAAAACACATGAAAGCAAGTAACGAGAGTGGCTACCTTAGGGCTGGGCTGGGATAGGATGAGGTATGTGGAGGGGCTTCCGGAATAGTTTGATTTGTTCTATTTCTTTCTTAGGTGGTGCATATTAAAGGTTTACCTCATGATAATTCATGAAGCCACATTTTATATGGTTTATAAGTTGATATTTTATTTTACAATGTAGGATTTTAAAATAAAATATGTACCCAAAGATTCAGAGAGTTCTTCAGAGAGCCCTTGAGGGCTTCATGATTATTTCTAAAGATGCACATTTCCCTGGTCACCATGGACAGAACCTTATAACTTCCTAAGCCAAAGGCTTTGGCTCTGACAGAATGAGAAGCAAAGCCTTTTCCGTAGCTGTGTGTCACCCCCACTGTACCCCAGCCTGCATCTAGATGATGTGTGTGGGAAGGTGAGAGTGTGGGAAGGTGAGAGAGAGAGACAGTGGTGGTGATAAAGGGCACAACGGAAAGTATGGGCATCAAATGCTGAACTCAAGAATGAGTATATTTTAGAAGTTTGAGTCCAGGTGACAGTAAACTATTAGGCACGATCAGCCTCTATTATGATTGTCACAGATATTTCAGGGAAACAAATAACAAATCTGTCTTGGGGTACAGTGATGACATTCACAAGGCATTGGCAACGCCCCTGCATTCTTACTGAAGAAACCTCTAAGGCTCTCCTTGGTGACCCCATGCCCACATCACTTCTTTTGGTGCCGTTTGCTTTCTACTGCACTTCTTCACTTTCCTTCACTCTCTCCAAGGTAAAGAGCTCTTTTCTGATCTACTCATTGTAGTTTTCCTTCCCTAACCTCTTAGGACATGAGCATGCTGGACATGGTGGGATTTGAGGAGTGCTGAGAAATGTGGTAGAGTAGGGACAGAATTATATGAGGTGTCCAGGCCTCAGACTCTAGCCTGGGAGTCACTGATATCTGTGATAAGCCACGTGAATAGGTTCACTTTATCTCCTTGAGTTTCAGTTCTTTCCATTGTGAATTCAGGAACTTCAGCTATAAGCTTTCTAAGGTTCCTTCCAAAATCATAGTCTGTTATTAATCAAAAGGCTCTTTGGCATCAGAGAAGGAAATGAATGACCAAATGTGATGTTACCAAGATTACTTTTCGTTGTAGAAAACTATTTGACTATGAATGTACTGAGTTCTAATCCCAGCTATGCCCTTTATAGGTATGTATTTCAAAAACAAGTCACTTCATCTTGAAAACCCTGTTCTCACTCTCACACTAAAATATAACATTAGTGTTTCAGGGGATACTTTAGGACTTAAAATGTAAATAGAAAGACAAATTATAGACTGAAAAAAACATTTGCAAGTCACATATACAACAAAAGCTTTATATTAGGATATATAAAAATTATCAAAAGCAGTATTTCAAAATCAAACAGTCCTATTAGAAAATGAGCAAAATGTATGCCAAAACAGTTCACTGTAGAGGTTGTACAAATGGCAAAAAAACAAAAACTGCATGAAAACTTGTTCAGCATCCTTGGCCATTATAGAAATACAAATTTAACCATGTGAGTTACTGCTACTACTATGGTCCAAATCGTTGTGTTTTCCCTGCAAATTTAGATGTTAAAACCCTAACCCCCAAGATGATGGCATTAGGAGGTGGGGCCTTTTGGGAAGAAATTAGGTCTTAAGAATGGAGCCCTTGAGAATAGAATGAGTGAGTGTCCTTATAAACAAGGCCTATTTTCCCCTTCCACCACATGAGGGTATAGCAAGAAGACACCATCCATAAACCAGAAAGTGGGGCCTTCACCAGACACTGAATCAGCTGGTGTCTTGATCTTGGACTTACCAGGCCTGAGAACTGCGAGAGATGAATGTGTTATTTATAAATCATCCAGTTTGCACTATTTTATAATAGCCTCCTGAATGGACTAAGGCAGCTATATATCTATCAGAATAATTGAAAGAAAAATAGTATTAACATCAATACTGATGAGGATGCAGAGAAGTTGTATCATTCATACATTGCTGGTGGGACTGTAAGATGGTGTAACTACTCTGGAGAATAGTTTGGCTTCAAAACTAAAAATGGACTTACCATATAGCCCAGAAATTGCAGGTTTGGGGAAATTTTCCAGAGAAATGAAATTTTATTTTCCCATAAGTCCTTGTGTACGATTTCATAGCAGCTTTATTTAAAATAGCTCCAAAATCAATACTATCCAAATGTCTTTGAATGAATGAAGAGTGGAACAAACTCTGGTACATCCATGTAGTGGAATGCTACTCAATAATAAAAATAAACCAACTATTGGTACCCATAATAACTTGGGTGAACCTCAAGAAATCATGCTAAGTAAGAGAAGGATAGATATGTGTCAGCTGTTCTGATACTGCCATACTAGAATTAAACACATTGGTAAATAAATGGCAGATGGTAAGATTTGGGTTTTTCACTGTCTAGTGGAGATTATAGCTAAGCAAAGGGAGGAGGCTAGAATGATCCATGGGGTAATAGATTAGAGTTAGAGGCAGCAGTTTAGACTCATGTTTATAATGTATAGAAAAATGAATACATATAGAAGTATTCATAGATGTGTGGTGAACATACACGAGTTAGTATACACACATGTATTTCCTTGCTGTGTCAACTGAGAGGGCCTAGAAGCAACAATACTCCAGTAGCAACGAGCATACCTGGCACTCAGGACTTGGTTTCTAACATCCTTCTCCAATAAAAGGAAACAGAGCTCTTAGAGAAATGACTAACTCTAGGACTGTCCCAGCATGCATACAAAATGAGTTCTCATACCCCAGGAGCATACTGTGGTATGAGAAAGTAAAACAAAACATAATAAAACTAAAACCCCACCACAATGATGGGAGTATGTCAAAAGGACACAGGAATCCACAGAAAGAACTCTCAATGGCCACAGCTCTACTAAGTTGAGCAACAAAATAAAGTGATGTTGGAATATAACCCAAAATATAAAGCAGGTGTCCATGAGTCCATACTGATACAAACAAATCATCGAGTAAATGAATAAATGAAGGATAAAAGACAAGCCTCCTATGTGAGGTATCCAGAGTAGTCAAACTCGTGGAGACAGAAGGAGAAAATTGTGGTTTCTAGGGACTAGGGAGACGGAGACATGGGGGGAGTTTTTTCATGGGTATAGAGTTTCAGTGTTGCAAGATAAAAAAGTTCTGGAGATTGGTTGCACAATCTCCAGTGAATATAATTAACACTGCTGAACTATACACTTAAACTGGTTATGATGATAAATTTTACATTATGTGTATTTTATCACAACTTAATATTCCTCAAAATGTTTCGAAATGGCATAATTAGAAAAACTGGTGAAATGCGGTCTGCAGTGAGGCTAATAGTATTGTACCACAGTTAATTTCTGAGTTCTGATCATTGTACTATGGTTATATAAGATGTTAACATCAGAGGAAGCTGGGTGAAGGCATTAAATAGAATTCTGCACTGTTTTTGCATCTTTTCTGTAAGTCTAAAATTATTTCAAAATCAAAAGTGTTAAAAACCCAAATCTCCTGTGCATAAGAATTCCACATAATTTATGTATATATGCAGACCTTGAGGAGGTGGTGCATAACTCTACATTTTCTTAAGTGTGGGCTCCATAAAGTGACTTCCTTCCAAAGAATACAGTTTGAAAATGGAGAGGGCCGGGTGCAGTGGCACATACCTGTAGTCTCAGTGGTTTGGGAGGCCGAGGTGGGAGGATTGCTTGAGGCCAGAAGTTCAAGACCAGCCTGGGCAACATAGCCAGCTCCTGTTTCTAAAAAAACTAAAAGAAAAAAAAAATTTACCAGCTGTGGTAGTGCACACCTGTAGTCCCAACTACTTGGGAGGCTGGGGCAGAAGCATCACTTGAGCACAGGAGTTTGGGCTGCAGTGAGCTATGATTGTACCACTGCTCTCTATCCTGGGCAACAGAGTGAGACCTCATCTCTTAAAAAAAGAAAAAAGAGAAAAGAAGAGTAACTTTACAATAGATAAACTGAAGAGATACTACCTCAGCCAGGTGATGAAGATTAGCATCAACAATGATGCACCATGTTGATAGTAGGTACCCTTAATAGGAAGTGAGGAGAATCCCACTTTACCCTTGTGGTCTTTCTCCCCAAAGCATATGACCCCATTCTAATTGTGAGAAAATCATCAGGCAAACCCAATGGAGGGATAGTCCACAAAATATCTGACCAGTGTTCCTCAAAACTGCCAAGGACATCACAAGTACAGAGAGTCTGAAAAACTGATATAGCCAAGAGAAGCCTAAGGAGACACGAAGATTAAATATAATATGGTATCCAGGGTGGAAACCTGTAACTGAAAAAGGACATTAGCTAAAAACTAAGGGCATCTGAAGATAGTGTAGACGCTATTAATAATGACATAATGATATTGTTTCATGAATTGTAACAAATGTAACACACTACTGTACGAAGTTAATACTGAGGGAAACTAGGTGCAGGGTTCATGGGAACTCTCTGTACTATCTTCATAACTTTTTCTGAATCTAAAACTTATCTAAAATTGGACTTTACTTTTAAAAAGATACACATTGCATGATTCTGTTATGTAACGTTCTTGAAATAACAGAATTATAGAGATGGAGCAGGCATTTGTGGTTGCTGGGGGTTAAGGATGGTGAGGGGAACTCAAAGGCATATGACCACAGGGGAAGCTCTGTGGCTACGGTGCAATTGAATATCTTGACTGTGGTGGCTGTTTCACAAGGCTATATACATGTGACAAAATTGCACAGATCTCTACACATACAACCACCCGCACAACTACACACACATAAATGAAATCATGTATATGTGGTGAAATCTGAATAAGCTCTATGGATTGGGGCAATATCAATGTTTTGGTTTTTATATTGTACTGTGGTTGTGTGGGACGTTGGCATGGAATGGGATGGGGAGAGTTAGGAGATGCTTGCATAGGACTTAGTATATTCTTTAGCAACATCCTGTGACACTGTAATTATGTAAAAATAAAAACGTTAAAAGTCTTTGGAAAATTGAAGGCTTTGTGAGATGTGAGATGCCAGCATCTTAGTAAACTCTACTCACAAGGATGTGACACTGAACCTAGCTGACACATTTGTGCAGGGCTGTTTTCTGGTGTCATTATTTTCTTCCAACTTCTCCTGGCAGAGAGCTGGGGCAATTGTTAAGTTTGGAAATGGATTCCAGAGTCTTCTAGAGTACAGAGTATTGCTGACTACCGTGGTGGTCTAGGATTTCCTGGATTTGCGAGTGGCTATGCAGGCCTTGAGGCAAGGGTAATGTGGATGGTTTGGGAAGAAGAGACAGATACTATTCTGCTAGGAGTTTATTCTGCTTTACAAAGATACACTGTAGATCTTGAATTTTTTTAAGGGTTCTGTTCTCGCAAAAGAAATTTTGTGAAAATGAGAAAAAGATGCCCACTCAGGGTGGACACCACACCAAGGGAGCAGATCTTGGCAAGAGAAGTTCAGGCTGGATTTCAGCCCTGATTTTGTCAACCAAGTTCCCTTGTGCAGGGAGCAACTGGTGCAACCTTATATGACAGCCCTGGTTGACGATTATACTCTGTCATATGTGGAATTATTAAGGGCAGTTACCAAATGACTGGTACAAGAGATAAAGAGGTGTTTCTGGACTGCAGTCAGAAGATTTCCTGGAGAAGGTGAAGTTGGAATTACACCTTAATAATAGGTAGAATTTGAATAGGCAGAGAATAGAGAGGATAGTCATGAACTAGGAATATTTGCTTGAATAAAACTCCACCAGGCCTTGTCTTTCTTGCTCATTCTTCCATCTTTAGTACCTAGCAATGTGCAAGCAGGGAAGGAAAGAGGGAGGAAGGAACGAAGGGAGAGAAGAAGGAAGGAAAGATTTGACTGTATGTCCTCGTTCTATTTTTTCATTAACTTCTTCCATACTACCATATAATATTAGGATAGAATAGACTGCTAAGACAACAATCCCAGAGTGTTATTGGCTTTTCACAATCGTGGGAAATAAAGTTGAAAATCAAAGGTTCTGTTTGGAAAGTACAAAGATGACAGAATCAGAGATTTTTGACTTGAAAAATATTGTAGACGCCATTGAGAGTTTAACCTCCCATCTTGTATAGTAAGCAGATGAGACTCAAAGAAGTTTTGCTCCTGTATACAGAGTTCTTTAGTGACAGAGAATGAACATATCCCACATCACTTGACCCTTATTCCAGTGCTCTGTTCCCTAAAAAGTAGAGAATTAAGCTTTAGAATATCAAGCTTTATAATGAAAAGATGTATGGTTTCCAACTCTTTTGAGGTTTTAACACTTATCATTTGTTACTTCCCAATCTTCCCATATGTGAATGTAACACTTCGGAACTAGTTTTTTCTTTAATTAATCCAAAAGGAAAGCCCTTATGACACTTTAGAAAAGTGTATTACCACAGCTTGATAACGATTTAAAACTGGGTATTGGCATTTTCATAAAAGTGAAAGTGTTAGTAATAAGGAACGGAAATGCACATGCCACTTTCACACACCACGGTTTTCTACCTGCCCACTCCCTTTCATAGCCATTCATTATTTCGTCTGACCTGTAAAGAGCCTTTTGTGACTGAGGGCAAATCTTTCAGCCCTGTGCCTCCCGTTGTCCTCACCCCCTATTGCATGTGTGACAGGTTACATTTTTCCACGTGGCAACTAATCTTCAGCATCCTCACTATTCTAGTTGTCGCCTCTCCCCAGTACAGGCAGCGAAGATGGTTTGTGCTTATCCCCTCAGGGAATGTTTCTGACAGCAAAAAGCAGGGAAAAACATGAAAAATACTTTCTTTCTGGCTTCAAATATCTAGAAACTTAGGAAATAGAAAGGAATTGGGCACAGAGAAACAATTTGGAAGAAAGCTGGAGCCAGCCTTTCCAGGACCCCTCCTTCCTTCCCCTCCAGATTAGAAAAATGATTCCCTGGCTCTGCAAGTAAGATTCTGCTATATGCTGGTGGAATGAGGCCTTAAAAATTCATAAAGTCGAGCTGGAGAAAATATTAAAAAGTATATATTCCTCCCTCCCATCAATTTCTAGCCTGAGATTTGCGCCAGCCATGTGTGGACACATCCAACTTTCCTGAGAATCTTTGTCAGCACATTGCTCCACTATGGACTGATTAAAAACTTCAGTGTTGAGCCAATCCATTCCTAGGCAACAGCTTTGACCCTGCATGAGAAGCTGGTAGGAAGAGATTAGGTCCTCTCTTGGTAGTCATTGCTGATTTCAGAAATACCGACGGAACTCATGAGCCCAAGTTAGCATTAGGACTATAGAATGCTTTAAATTGTCCTAGTTCAGCATAAGATAGTGGGAGGAGGAAAGGAAAAAGGAGGCAAGTTCTGTTCTACTAGAGAGGTTGCTGACCAAATTCTCTGAGTCTCAGGAGACAGCTGGAGTAGGAGTGCATCACTCCTCCTACAGCACTCCCTAATACTCTACTCCTGAAGACTTCCACTGACTGCTGTAATTCTACCGCAGGTGCTGCAATTACTGAAAGTCACAGGGGATGTTATGTTGGGTCAGATGGATGGTTAGGGATGGGGAGCAGCTCATAACTTTTCCTGCCTATTTTGTTGGCTTTGGCTTTTGGAAGACACACATCCAAAGGTAAGACAAAGAAAGAAGGCAAAAAATACATAAACGCATGTATATTCACGTACAATTAGTAATGTGCAAAGTACTTAAGACAGGCTTTTAAAACCCACTTATAAATACAAACTAAAAACTGGAACAGAAAGGGTGGAAAAAACAGGCAGCGAAGCAATGAAGACTCCACCTTTCTTCTGAGACCCCATCACTATCTCACCACTGGCCATATTCTGCTTCACACTGCTAGTTTCATTTTTCAAATGTAGGCCTATTAAGTCCCTTTAGAGCAAGGACTCTCAGCATAGGCACTGGATAGGTAATCAGTAACTGTCTGTCATTTATTAAGTAGCCCCTCCTGTCACTCCAGTAAAACTTTAAGTGCAGCCAGGGATCCTTCCTTCAGATGTCTGACATCATGGCGTATTTAATAAGAAAGCTTAATCCTTATCTGTAATGCTCTTCTAAAAATTTAGGACAGGGTGGGTCTTCAACATCTTACAGTATCCTTTGATTGCTCTCAGCAGAGGTCTGACTGGTTCTATGAATCAGCCTCAGCTTGGTGGCCAGTTAGTGCAATACTCTATAAACAGTAACCCAGTAAATCAGACTTGACTCTTACCCAGAATGTGCTTCCCAGTATCATACAAAAGACAGAAGTTTTGTTAAAATGTTCTCAATGATTCTGTATCCAGTTGGTGTGAGCAAAGACCCCCAAATGCTATTAAACTACTTAGTGATGTGAACCAGATGGAAAATAAAACAAAAGAATTCACAACTCACATTAGACTGAATTGAATGTCTTTAATTTCACACAATGAATAACATATGAATAGGATTAACTTTTTTTTTTAATAGTTAAGTGCTGTATACTGTGCTAACCTGATCTGGTAGCGAAAAAGACTGAGCTTTCTTTTAGAAAAAAATGTTTAAAACCCAACATCTAAGACCATGGGGGAGCATGACAGTAAGCATGCTAGATGGATCTACGCCTCAAATAACAGCAAGTCCATGTTCATTTTAAATGTACAAAAATGCTTTATGAATAAAAACTGTTACAAAAAGAACATTTCAAACAATGTACAATTTTTCTTGCCTCTATATTCAATAAAATACAAATACATTTTTTGTTCTAAAATATGTTTACATACAATCAAAGTAGAACATGCAAATTACACTTTAAAAAAGGCTTTTAAAAACCACTTATGAATACAAACTAAAAATTAGCCAGCACGACTTGTAAGACAATCTTGTGCCCCATTTTTTTTCTTTTGAAATATATATGTACATATTTAACACGTCATGTGCATTTATTATTATTTAAGAAATAGATTTTTTTTTTAAAAAAAGGAAGAAAAAGAAAGACCAATCTAGGGTGGAACTGCCCTTCCGCATTGATCAGCTGGCAGCTCCTTTCAATTTCCCCCCTTTAGTGTTTATTACACCTGGGCAAGTGGGCAATAGATATCCAGGAAGTTTCTTCCTTGGTTGATATGTGCTTCTAAGACTGTTCCCCAAATGAGCGAGTCCAACAGGGAAAGACGACTCATCAGTGGGGTGAACTCTCCAAGAAACAAGAGGCAGAGAGGACCTTGTATTGTGGAAAGAAACTTTTAAGAAACACCAAGAAAATGCTACGGTATATTACAGTTCGAGTTTCTAGGCACTGTGATGACATTATCTGTAAGCTCTGGCATTTGGACCACTGTGATACTATAGGGTAGTGTTGAGAATAACGTCTATATTTATCTACTTTTACATAACGAGAAGGACTGAAAATCCTGCAACGTAACACTTAAATGGCTTTTGAGGCATTTCAGCTTCTGCCACCCCTCTCTCTCTCTATGCTACGGTTGGTATTTAAAGGCTTTGGAAATATGTATATAGATTTTAGACAGTTCCCAGGTAAATCTTTCTAGTGATAGGAAAAAAATATATATTCTCCAAAAGCTCATTATCTGAATATTGTTGGGTAATAAGCTAGGAGTGGGATTTTCTACTTAAGTCTTAAAACCAAATCCTTTATGATCTGCATGTAGTACATCACCTTATTCTATAATTCTGTCACCACTTGCTTATCATATTTATAGACCCAGCAATGTGCAGAACACAAATTCTGACTGCCGTTGAATATGGCCTCCTACTCCGGACAGCAGCCAAGTTAACATGCTAATCTTCTGCCAGCCCTTAGTCACCTTCTTTGGACTGTCAGTGGCTGCTGATTCCTGGTCCTGCCAAGTTACAAACTAGCCCCTGACATGCTTTCCTTTCCTTTCCGTTGACCTTTCTTCCTTGGGTTTTAGCCAGAGCCGGGCTATTTGAGGAAGTTAAACTTCTGCTCCTTTCATTTGAGATGGGGGGGGGGGGCGAGGGGGGAATGCAAGCGGGTCTTCCAGATACTTAGTCAGGTGGATTAAAGATCCATCATCACCTTCAAGGAAGCTTTTGTATCTAGATTTCATCCTTTTCTCATCACTAACCAGACTCCTTACAAGTGGGTTCACATCTGCTTACTGAAGGCAAGTAATCCAGAAAACACAAGAAAAATAAATAAAAATCAAGCGATTTCTCTTAATTTTTTTGTGAAGCTGTATATGGAGTACCATATATCCCAAATGACCTCTTCGAAAAAAGAAATGTAGCCCCAGAAGGCAGTGTTGGGTGGCCAGAGACCTCCACCATCTGGGTCGGGAGAGCTGGGTTTTTTTTTTTTTTTTTTTTTTTTTCCCAGCTCTGCAACCAACTGGCTGTGAAGCTGCAGTCTGAACCAACTGCTGAGCTGAGTTTGGACAAGAGGGGAGAGGCTAACGGAATTGGGGTAGAGAAATCAGGAAATGGTTGTACTGATGAGATGAGTTAGGTTAATGAAAAGCAGCAGAAAAAATAACATGATACTGAGGGAGGAACTGGGTGGTGGAGAGAGGCGGCTGTGTAGGTGATGGAACCTGCTTCTGCCTCCCAGCAGCTGTTTAGCATGCCTCAGCTTTGGTCCTCTGCAGTATTCCAATCTATTTCTAGGGTCATACATGTAGAGGATTTGAATTTAACTCACATGACCACTGTAGACCAGAATTCACGTGTAAGTTGCAACTCTGCTGTTAAATCTCCTGAAATATCTTTCAGAGGTTTGGAAATTCTAATGTACTCAAAAGTTTTTTTGGGAATTTCTCACCTACCAGAGGTTAATGTCAATTAAACTTTGGGTCCTTATTAAAGAAGTTTGCAGAGTGCCTGCCGGCTCATCCTCCTCTGCAAGAAGATTTAGTCTGCTTATAGACGTGGTTGGAGAGAGAGTACAACACAGGAAGGAAGAAGGGCAAACAAAAGAAAGAAGGAAATGATTTCAAAATCCAGTAAGAAGAGAAACCTCTTTATGGCTGAATTGGAATGAAGATGGTTGCTGTTTCATAGCAATGGGGGGTGGGGAGAGGGCCTAAATTAAACCTTCCTTTCAGGTGACTTTGGAACCACTCAGACATAGCTTGGGAATGACGAATTAAAAATGGCTGCTTTGATTTTGCTGTTCAACTTGTGTGAAATGCCAAAGGTCAACCTAGGTCACAAACTGAGTACCTAGGATGTAAGCTTCCAAGAACAGGAGAAGGCAGTCCTTTAAACTTACATATTGCTAGGATTAAATGCGATTGACCTAGTGGGCAGCAAATGATGTGAAGTCCATGGTGACAGACCAGAAGAGTATGACTATGTGGGTAATTTCAGCCAACTGTTGGTGCCATGATGGAGCAGTGATGTATGCAAGAATATTAACTCAGACCTTAAAAATCTACTCACATAAATACCCCATCACTTATTCTTTTATGTTGCCAATAAAAATCCATCTCTAAGGAAATAATATTGTGTTCTGAAGTGATAATACAATTTCCAGCTGGTCCCAACTTCCTGTTAAGAAACTTAATTTGGAGGTAAACCAGATATTCTAATTCCCATTAGAAAATGTAATTCTCTCTCTCAGTGTCTCTTTCTGTAATCTACCATGCCAGGTGTTTGATGTCTTGGGGAAGGTAAGGGGGAGTGAGGGAGGAAATTGAAAATACTTATTTGAAATTTCCACAATCTGACTTTTAGAAAACATCTACGGAAATGGAATTCTTCATATTCATTCTGAGCCTGCTTAACATATTTTATTCGGGCTGTGGAAATGGATAATAGAGATGGAATATCTGTGCACGCTAAACCAATGGCTAGAGTACAACTTCAATGAGAAATGTACAGCTGAAATTGACCATTTAAAAGACGATTTGTCACACACAGTTTGCATCCATGCAGACTGATAGATTTATAATTACATTATGTACAATAATGTTTTAGTTTATTAAGGCAACCACAATTTGGATACTTTGTCCAAGGTGGCTTGATATAATTGAAGTGGTGATACCCTTTGAGCATTTTCTTTTTTTTTTTTTTTCCAGATAAGAACACTTACTCCCATTTGCTTTTAAGAAATAATTTTCAAGGGATAATGAACTTCTTCTACTGTCTTTTTGTTTCCTTTTTTTGAACAACCTATGACAATCATTTGTATGAAAAAGATCAGGTAACAAGGCATTGCTAGACACTTATCTTTCTGGTAGGTCTGGGGTTTCAGTTTTTGGTGGTTTGTCACTTATTCCATTTGCTGTGTGGTATTAAAACCATTTTATTCTGCCTATGCTCTGCTGATACGTTTTAAGTATAAAAATAGCCTGGTTGACATCTGGGTCAACACATCCTTGGCTGCTCTGCGTCACTTATTAAAAAGGTTTCATGAATACTGAGTATGTTTCACAATGATTGGGATTCAAAGCCAGCTTCTTGGAACAGCATGCCAAGGGTGAACTTTACATCACAGGTTAAGGATTACATTATTTAAATGTGTACCAAGACAAACAAAAAAGGCAGCAAATAAGTTAATGAAAAGGTATATGAAAGTACAACGGGCAAAGGAAAAGTAGGAACAGACAATGCTAAAATTCATGTTCTGTGTGCCTCCTCTATCGCATGAATGCGGGTCTAAGGTCGCCTATCACTAGAATTCCACCTTCTGATCACACAATTCCATCTGAGAAACTGTACGGTTAAGGGAAAGATTCAGGTCACTAGAAGATGACGTTGGTACCCCAAAGCTTAGCAGAGCTTGAAAACCAAAAGAAATAAAAACCAATTAAATGGAAACGGGTTACAGCAATGCCAGTTGAGCAATTTGCAGCTTTTCTCCCCTTGGAATGTTTCCTAATTGAGGGTGTTTCCCTTTCGATTTCCCTGGCCAGCAAATGAAATCCGAGTCGAGGGCGCACCTTGGCAGCGGGAGGTCAAGAGAGCACCACCAGCCTGCTCCTCCTGGGGGTCTTCTGCTGGCCTGCGGAGGATCCAGCCGCACTGGAGCGCCGCGTGGTGGGAGCAGCGGTGAAGCTCAGACAAGCTTCTTCTGAAGGTGTCTCCCTGCTTTGCTTTCCCAAGAGCTCCGGATGGCTCAGCCCCGTCTTCTGGCCCGATTCTGCCTGCCCGGCTTCTGGAGAGAAGGGCGTGGGTGTCCCTGCAGCGGGGGATGCCGCCCCCGCCCTGGCTCACTGCACTTCCCACGTGTCAGTTCCCAAGGCCCCAGGTGCAGACGCCCAGACCCGCCCTAGGGAAGGACCTCGCTCTCACTCCCTCGGGATTTCCTCTGCCTTTTGGCTTTCACCTCCTCTTCCTGGGGAAGGGGCTGCTGCGGGGACGGCTGCTGTGAGGGCTGAGCGGGGGCCTGCGGTTTGTGTTTCCTCTTTCCACCTCGGGGGGTCTTGGGTAGAGCGGGTGGTGGGGGTAGGGGCGGTGGTGGAGGGGGCGGTAGGGGCGGCGGTGGTGGCGGGGGCAGGGGCGGCGCCTCCCGGGCCATATGGATGACAGCCTCAATGGTGGCCATGATGGTGTCTTGGCTGGCGGTGGGCTCCAGCACCAGTGGGCTCAGGCTGGGCTTCTGGCCCCTTTTGCTGGGCAGGTCGATGCATTTTTCCAGCACCGGCATTTGGTCTCTGGAGTCCTCATCGAACTGGGTGGGCTGCTTCCTGGGACGCCCGCGCCTCTTCTTGACGAAGTTGTTTCCTGTTTTTGATTGTCTCTGCAGCCGCTTGGCCTTCAGGATCTTGTTCACGTGGTCCAGGTTCTTCTTAGTGGACAGGATCTTGGTGTAGTTGCACATCTTCCGCACTTCGCACTGGATGGCTTCGATCTCCCGCCGCTTGAACCTCTTCTTCAGGGAGGAGCCGACTGCGGGAGGGGAAGAGAGAAGAAATTGAGCACAAGATGCGAGCTGCCTTCAACCCAGCCTCTTCACTGACAGCTAGCATTCTACTTGGCTCTAAAGATTATGGAGAATTAATGCTATGGGTGTCTCCATGCCCAAGATGTATTCTTCCTTATTTATTGATTGAAATAAAAAATAAACATTTGTCATATATTTATTGTGTATGCAAAGTACTTCTATTTACATTATTTCAGTCCTCTCAACAATTATGTGAAATATTGTCATTCCCCTTTTAAAGATGTGGAAACTGAGGCTCACGCTGTTGAGGTAAACTGGCCTAGAGCCATGGGACTCAATGGCAGAATCACAATATCAATCTTCCCATTACTTCTCTTATTATAGAGGTAATTTTTTATTCAGACCTTTTGACATTTGATCTGATTCAATTTAGTACAGGATTAGATTTTTTTTCTTTTTTGCAGGTGTTGGACGAATAAAAAGGCACATGGGCCTCCATATGAAGCAATCGGGATCATGCAGATGTACTATCGATCTCATGGAAGAGATGCCTTGGCCAGATGAAGAATAAGAATTTGTAACTGAAACACTTTATTCCTAACCCTTCTCTACTAACACAGGCAGGCTTATTTCCTGGAGCACTCTATTTGTGATGGTATCATCTCTATGCTTTTTCCCATGTTCTGGACTAGTCAAATTGCTGATGGCATTCAGTTAACCAGGTCCTTCATAACCAGTTCATCCTCAGGGAACCTTAGGGTAAGTATAAGCCAGGTGTTTCTGAATCATTTACACTACCCCTCCTAAGCTGGTGTTTGCAAAGAGCTCTTTTCATGTCCTTTTGGCCAGCTGCATCTCTGTTTTATGAGCCAAACTTCTTGTCTCAGGAAGTCCTGCACTGCCGCCACTAAATGGCCTTCAGAACTGCTTAGTTTTGAAGTTCAGATACCATAAAGTGTGAATGGCTTCAAGACATAGCCAGCCATTCCTCCTGCAGAGCATTCTTTCTCCTTGTGTTGTTCATGAGCAGGCATATGCGTGATACCTGTGTGCACATGCACACACACACACACAAATGGGCACAAACACTCACACAGACTCCATGGCCCCACTTTCAAGGTGGTCACTCCCCCTGGCTGTTTATAAACATAGGAAGTGTGTCTTCACTGAGTTCTTTGCTGCTGTAATTTACGCTACATGTTCAACCCCAAAGAATCCCATGTGGAAGACCCACGCATAGAGGGGAGTGTGTTGCATTTTGGCATTTTGGTTTGTTGCTTCCTTTCATTATTTCTTTTTTGTACCTACTAATAAAGAAGCAGAATGAATATCTTAAGAGGGGAGGAAAAAGATGCTTAAAACATGGATACCATTCTCACTTATTCTTGGGTACTCCCACTTGATTCTTTCCCCTGCTTTGTCCCATTTCTCTCTCATGCTGTGCCCAGCACAGATTGCCAGGAGGGTTTTATTTGAAGTTATTTACAACCCCAGCTTCATGGAGTGGGAAGAGCTGAGTCCCACAGGCCAGGTCAAAATGTTACTGCTTTTGGCCAAAGGTCAGTAAGACTGACCGAGCAATGAATAACTGCTGAATGATCTTTAAAATAAGTTATAAAGATCAAAATAGAACAAAGCCAGAGTGAGCTTCTGACTATAAAAATAAAATTTTTGTAGTTAGTTTTGTAAAAGAAAAGGGTTGCCCGGTTGTAAGTTATCAGAGGCAAGAACCAATGCTTGTCTGTCTTTATATTCCTCAAAGGGCCTAGCAGGGTGCCTTGTATATAAAAGAGATTTAAGAATTGTTTCTGGACTGACAAATCAGGCTAATCAGGCCTTGTAGTCGTATTCTTTAGAAGAGTTCTAGTTTGGATTTTTAAAGTGATCACTGCAAATATAGTGATACTAAAACTGAGCCCGCCTCCATGTCAGTGACAGATAATTTATCTTGTCCACATAGTTCATGAGTCAATGGCAACTAGTCAGTAATGCTCTGCAAAACCTGACACTATTCCAAGCAAAAGTTTCATTTACAGTTTGCCCTCTCTTTAGTTTATATCATCCATAGAGGAAGCAAATGCTTTGTGCTATATTATATAATATAGCTTGAAAGTATAAAATAAATCACCTTGCTGACATGTAATATAGCATAGAGGAGTAAAATAAATCAATTAGTTGGCAATACTGTATTTGGCCAAGTTAAGCTTGATGGAAATACTCCAGGAGCTGCAGGTCATCTGGAGAAAATATAACCAATGGATTGTCACCCTATGTGTTGTCTTTTTAAAATGAAATGCAAAAATAAATAAACCACCAAAACAAAATCTCCAAACCAAAACAAAGAAATAAACAAACAGAAACCTAGCAGATAGCAGATAATTCCATATCCAAAAATATGTGCTGTCTAATTTTTTTTTGGGGGGGAGGGCTCTTTATAATGCAACTGTATAATTTTTTATTACATCTTTGCATTTAAAAAGATTATAAAATAAAAATTAATTCTGATAGTGTAAGTCTACCAAGCAATGCTAAAAAATGACATAACCAACTCTTCTGTGCCCACGATTCACATTTAACAAATGTTAACTTTTTGCCATTTTTTTCTCAATAAGAAAGAAAACATTGCAGATTGAGCTAAGTCATTACTCCCTTCTCCATTCCTTCCCTTTCTCTTTTATGCTTGTTTTAATCCTTTTGCTGCATATACATGAGCTCCTGTTGGTAACAATGTAAGAAACTGGGAACACTTGCATAGTGTTGGTGGGAGTGTAAATTGTTATAATCATTTTGGAGCATGATTGGGCAATAACTGTTAAAAGTTGAAGATGTGCACATTCAATGTCCCAGCAATTTCAGGTTGAGCTTGCCTCCTTTACTCATATGTAACAGGAGGCAAAAGTCATACAATGATGTTCCTTGAAGCTCAGTGTATGACACGGAAAACTGAAAACAATCTAATTAATCAACTGTGATATATAAAGCAATGCAATATTATACATTGATTAAAATGAATAAACTACACATAAATATCTCAACATGGTTAAATCTCATTTAAAGAGTTGAGTAATAAAGGAAATCACAAAAATAACGTTAAGTATACTACTTATATAACTTTAAAAACACACATATTTCCTGAACTTTTATTTTATCTTCAGAGTCCTGTTGTGGAGGTTTAAAGTGACTGCTGTGTAGGAGATCAACTGTGAGTCAAAGATTTGGTGGATGACTCACCTACTACTCAATGTCTACTTCCCCCAAAGCAACCTCATAGAGTTTTATTAAACCTCTACAGCAGGGTTGTCCAACAGAGTTTTCTGAGATGGTGAAAACGTTCTGCATGTGTGTACTGCCCATAGGTAGCCATTAGCCACTTGCGGCTACTGAGCACTTGAAATGTGGGTGGTGTGACTGAGAAACTGAATTTTTAACAGCACTTAATTTTCATTGAAATAGCTACAGTGTGGCTAGTGGCTGCCCTATGGGGCAGCACAGCTCTAGAACTAACCACCTTGAAATACAGAGGACCAAGGACACACAGGGATTCATTCCGTAAAATGTGGACTGTGGGAGACTCTAGGCAAACAAACTGGTGTTTTCAGTAAATAAATTGCAGGTCAGGAGGAAGATGAAACTGTTCCTTCAAAGAGACTAAAGAGATAAAGTGACCTTATTTGGATGACAATTTGAATAAACTGTTAAAAGAGATCATGAAATAAATGGAAATTTGAACATCGGGCATTTCATGATATAATTACTGTTAATTTTCATAGGTGTGATAATTGCATTGTTATCATGCTTTTTGAGTACCTATCTTTTAGAGATGCATACTGAAACATTTATAGATGAAATCACATACTATCATCTGGGATTGACTTTAAAATACTAAGAAAGGGAGGAAGTAGGTAGAAATATTGATGAAACAAGATTGACTGTAAGTTGATATTGTTGAAGCTGAAGCTGGTATTGAGGGGTACATGAGGTTTAATGCTATTCTGCCTACTTTGATGTATGCCTGACATTTTCCATAAGGCAAAGTTAAAAAATTATTTTAAAAAGTGGCAATAAAACATCTTAAATCTTAGGGCTGAACAGTGCTCTAATTTCCACCCTCTTGGAGCTTTATTTCACCTATTTTTATTTATTTATTTATTTATTTTGAGACGGAGTCTCAGTCTGCCACCAGGCTGGAGTGCAGTGGCATGATCTCAGCTCACTGCATCCTCTGCCTCCTGGGTTCAAAAGATTCTCCTGCCTCGGCCTCCAGAGTAGCTGGGACTACAGGTGCATACCACCATGCCCAGCTAAGTTTTGTACTTTTAGCAGAGATGGGGTTTCACCATATTGGCCAGGATGGTCTCGATCTCCTGACCTCATGATCTGCCTGCCTCGGCCTCCCAAAGTGCTGGGATTACAGGTGTGAGCCACTGCACCTGGCCTATTTCACCTAAATATCTTTTGAAGACTAAGAGGAGATGTTCTCAATGAAGGCCATGCATTCACCATCTCCCTAGAAGGCTTATGCTTATAGCTGCCCTCCTGGCTTAACGGCATAGAAAATGAACGAGTTCTCTGTGTTTTATGCTTTGACCAACAGCATAAATAAAAATATGCCTTGAGCCAATCTCCACCGATGGCAGCAGGTATTATGACTTAGTATCCCTCTTTCTTTTGCACATTATAATCTTTGGAGTTTTTCACATCTGAATTTCATTTATTTTTCCTTCATGCTTATTATACAAACTTTCAGTTCAGATTTGTTATTCCTCCATGTGAACAATGGCAGAATATGGTATAGAAGAAAGGACTCTGTGTAGAAGAAGCTGGAAAACACTGGGAACGGAGATAAATCCCTTAATCCCTTCGTCTCCGTTTCTTCATCTGTTACATTGGAAGGTTGAACCAGATGCTCTTGGAAGTTCCCTTCTACATTTAGATTGCCATATTTCTTTTCTATAATTGCACCCCCAAACATGGGGTGGCTTTCTAAAACATTTATTTAATTGAATAATTCTGAAATCTTAGTATTGGGGGAGGAGAACTTTGGACTTGGCAGGGTTTGATAGTCACAAATCTTTCCCCTTATTGCTTATGATTTCACTGCCCCTCTAAATGTTTACAGATTTTTCTCTCCTCAAATTGTTTCATTATTGGACAGTCATTTCTGGGCTCTTGCTGCAAGATTGATTCCATATTTGCTCTCCTTCCTATAATTGTCCTAGATCTTGCTTGCTCTTTGTAGTTTTAAAGAGTAATTATTGAGTGGCCCAAGCAAAATGCAAATTCATTTCTTCATAATGGCAATACAAATTTTCTTTCAGACTCTATCTATATTTGAAATTGCCATGCAAATGGTTGAGCTGGTTTTGATCCAGATCTAGACATTCTATCTTTTCACTCCCATTATCAGAAGATTAGCTCGTCAGCTTACTGTTGATTTTGTCAAGTCGTTTATGGTAACTGGAGAATGGACTTAGCACTGCTTTTTTGGATGGAAAATTTGTAGATGTAGTAGGCCCCCTGAGCCAAGGGCTAACAAGGTTAGTTACATAGAAGATTCCCAAAAAATAGATGCTCATGTTTGTAGACTGTACTTTGCCCATGTACACATCCTATTTTACAAGAAAGCTTTGGGTGGATTGTGGAGGGAGGCAAATTTATTTCTAGACTCCTTAGAGTTTTTTTTGCTGTTTGAATGTTCCTAAGGAGAGGTGGAAAGATGTTGAGGAAGGCTGAACTGCCCGGAGTTGGGGTGCATTTCAGGGCAGATAGAGATGGAATATCCTGAGCTTCAAACAAGGCAGAGAGCTGCAGTGTGAATTATTTTGTGTGCTGATACATGTTAGAAGATTCCCTGAAGGCAAAGGCCACATCTTTTATTTTTCTGCTTTCGGAATTCCCAACACAAGCCCATTGATACAGCAGTACCTGATCTGGTGCATACTATGTGGTCAGCAAATACAAGCTCAATGGAATTCAAGTGTCTCGTGTTCTCCAATGTAAATTGTGCATTTTATTTTTTACTTTGTACTTGTGCTTGCCTTGGTAATGGTCTCTTATTTTCATAATGCTGCTTTTTATTTTTAATGAGGAGAATGAGGCAACCTGCCTTGGCATGCAAACTTTCTTCTTCCATATTTAGAATTTAAATTAACCTTCTACAGCCCTGGCCTTAAAAGCTCTTTTGAAAAAGATGGCAAGTTGCCTCTGCTGGTGAGGCCTCTGCAAGGTAGGGGGCATCTGAGTTGCTGCTTGTTATCAACACAAGTGCTAGAGGATTGCTAAGTTTAAAGCAGTAATTTAGAATTAAGAGTTAGCAGATGTGGGGAATTTGTCGTAATATGACGGTGTTTTCATCCTGTTCTTAATGTCGTCTTACCATACTTTGAAGCTTCTTTGAAAACATGACTAGCTTGTTTGAAGCCTAGTAACTGCCTGACTATTCAAACAACAACTTATTCTTAAGGGTTTATTGTGAAAGAAATTTTTATCGCAGTTGCAATGGCTTGAAGAACTCTGGTCTTTGTTCTGCTCCTATTTCACATTTTTCCCTGGGATGAGGTAGGGGGAAGAGGTGGGGAGACTGACTGATAAAGAAGTGAAGCAATGGGTATGTAGGTGTGAGCATGTTCATGTGTGTGAGCTCTGAAGTGGGCTAGGCCACCAAACAGTTAGTGCCACAGGGCATCTCCCTGATCTCAGGAATGGTGTTGGATTTAGAGATCTGCCTAGTGCTCTCCTGCTCCTGCCACCTTGCTCACACTGTTCACTTCCTCTCTGCCTCTCTAAATTCAACCGGCAGCCTCCCAAGTTGGGTGCACACTCCCTCCAGAGGAAGCCAGACAATGCTGTGTTGCAGAAAGAACACATTAATAATTTGTATTTACATTATTTATATTTTACCTAAATAATTCTAATGCTTAATATATGGAACTCCAACCATGCCCTTACTTGTGCTGCTCCTCAGATGATGGGTCAGCTGTCACACTTGGGCATGAGATTCCTGGGAGAAGGAGAGGCACATGCATTCAAGGGATTGACAGGGGATCTCACTGGTTAGTTCCTTTCAGGGTGCTGTCAGTGTCCTTTATTTTAAATTTATAGCAGGCCAGCCCATGTGGTAATTTTAGAAAAGCAAGACCTTTCAAAAGAAAATAATTTCAAAATACTTTGTAATGAGATGAAGAATACCCATACAATATTTTATACACCACAAAGTTCTGTTGGTTATCTCACACCAAACTGTATACATGAGTTGCCATTTTCAAAGATGAATTTGGCAATTTTCTTGTATGAAAAGACAAGGGTTCCAAATTTTCTTAACTCTTTTAGGCTGTCGATGGGCTGTCAGTAATGTTACCTAGCAGATATTAAAAAACAAAGCACTTAATGTCCCTCTATAGTAAACTGGGCCAGAAAGTAACTGCTTTTGGAAAGACACTCATGCTATCGAAAGAGTGGTTTGGGAAATTTATTGCAAATGTTTCCACTATTTGGCAATTTTGTTGCTGAAAACAATACAACATATAAAATCCCTTTAATCTGAAAATTTGAATACCTTGTAAACAGAATTAACTTCCAAATGAAGAGCTGGACTAAAAAAATGGACCATCTAAGTGTTAATAAAGAGGATGGTTTACCAAGTTTCAACACAAATCTTGGTTAACTGATAGATGAGACTGGAAAAAAGTAGTACTGATTTAAGCACAATCAACAATGTACTTTTATTCTTTTGAATCTCTTTGTAGGTGAAATATTCTTTTACCCTGCAACATCTACTAAAGAGTATTGAAACAAACTAAATTCAGAATGAGAACTTTAAATTACCTATCACAAGTACTTAAAAAAACCAAGATTTTCAAAAACAAGGATACAAACTCAATTGCTTGGCCCTTTTTAAAACGCTATTAAAAATACTAAAATCAGCATAACATTTTGATAGCAACGAAAATACTTTTGTTTCATTAATAATAGCAAGTAAAATACATTTAAATTTATTTTAAAAATATAATATATTTCAAGTATATTTCATCATCTTAAAAAGTTTATATTTAAGAAAAAGAGGGCCCATATTTTTAGTATGTATTTAAATGGTGTGACTATTCAAAATTACGTTACTAATATTACTGCATGATCAAAAAATCTGGAGCCCCCTGCTTTAAATTTGTCCTTTCTTTTAAAACTCCTCAAGAGTTTATTCATTCACTCAGTATTTAATCCTCAAAGATCTTAACTCTCTATGGCCTAGGAAGCATTAAAGCTTCTTGAAGACAGCATGTGTTGTCCTTTTTCATACCCTTCAAAACAAAGAACATAGTTCCTGTGTCATAGTAGATGTTTGATTAATATTTCCTTCTAGATTGTTTCAGACTGTAAACTCCTAGAGCTGAAATCCTGGAGAGCATTCATCTTTATATTCCCCAGAACACCTTTAACTGAGTTGCATGTAATTCCATGGCAGTGAGGGGTGGCCTATCCATGGAGAGCTCCTCAAATGGGATTTAATGCTGACATATTTTATTTGGTTAGGCAATTCAGAGGTCCTGGTGTGCAGGTTTCAGAGTCCTTGACTTCTCTGACCATGAGGAAATAATGCCAGTTATTTCATGGGCCAATGGGTTAGACAAACCACCTGGGACTTTGGACAGATAAAGACAGTGGCGACTCATTCCAGAGAGAATGTAAGCTGAGTTAAAAACATTGCTAGGATTGCTCAAGGGGGGACTTCTAAGGAGGGCAACCTGGATTTTGGCAGTCCTGAAAAAAACTGGGCAAAAGAGAAACCTCAGACATAAGAGAACCAGTAAAAGATGAGATGATAGCTCCCTGTAAGGTGAGTCATGAGTATTCATCACAAGGGATTGCCCACGAGGGATGAACAGAGGAGTCTTAAGTCTGGGGGACTTTCTGGAGGTACTATTTATTTATAAGTCACTTATAAATAGTCGCTTCCTAGGCTTTTGGTAAGGAGTGAATTGGGAATGGCAGCATTGGTAAACTGAGAAATATGAGGGCACTTAGCCCTCTTCTGTTTCATTCAACTTTGGCTTTTGTTTGCTGTAATGTGGATTAAGTCCCAACACACTGAAGAGACAACATGGAAGGCTGGATAGAAATGTAGTTAACGCCAGAAAGTTTGAAACTGCATCTGTTGAGTCTCACAGCATGCCAGTTGGTCACACAGCGGGGGTGGTTGCACCCTCTCAAAGGGCTCTTTATATTTCTTTTTTATTTCCTCTCAAATGTGGTATCACTTTATCCTTAACCATAAATACCATCTCTTACATAATACCCCAACTATTGTGCATGCATGTTCTTACCTGAGTGTGAGACATCTCTTTAAAACTTTGGGGAAAAAAATACAGGGAAAAACAAAGACCCATATAACAAACATGAACGTAGGAAAATTTCCACATTTTAAATATTTAGGCTCAGATAAAATAAGTCCTGTCAACCATGCTAGAACTTCAAGAATTACATATAATGGAAGGTATCTCTGTTTCATCTTCTTCCTGGTCTTAATAGTAACTGCATTTGTTTATGTAGTAGCCAGCATACTTTGCAATCTGATAGAAAACATGTTGACCAGGACATTAGAAGAATGAGGTTCTGATCTTAGCTTACCACCCCTCAGTTCTATGTCTCCAGACAAATGTCTCAATTTCTTGGAAGGAGCCTTGCTTCTCAATAAATGTAATTCAATAAAAGTCATATACCTCCAAGTTTTTTGTACTCTAGGTAAGATAAGACATTCTCAAATCCTTCATCTGTGTTTCCTACGAGATGAATTCTAGATTAAAACAAATTTTTCACTTTGACCACTCTCTGGCGATTATATCATCTGCCAAAGCTGATCTGAAATTTTACTGCCTAGAATTGAACTGATTTTCCAGATATGAAGTGATTAGTAAAGAAAAATTGGTTTAATTTCTGTGATCAAGACACTACACTTGCCTTAATAAAAGGTACATTTTTTTAAACTGCATTTTTTTCCCCAACAATATCCTAACTGTTGCCTCATGTTAAATGGAGGCTCAGTTAACTCCCTTAAAACACTTTCATATACACAGCTACCAATACCGGCCATTGCTGTGTGGAATTGGGTTTTAAACTTAAATGCAAGCCTTCTATTTAAATCTGCAAAGTTTAATTTTATTAGTTTTAGTCCAGTATTCTAGTCTGTTGTGAACATTTTGAAACTTAATCTTGTTTTCTCAAAGAATTCTTAGATTTTTAGGAATTTTCAAAGGGCTTGAATACCCTAAGTTAATGCCTGTCCTTTTAACTACCTCTGGGCTGGATTCAAGTGACTAAAAGGCATGCTATCATTTTTTTTTTCTTTATTGACGTTTTTAAAGAAAAAGATGTCAATTTACAAAATTAACTATCTTTGTATTCTCCCTAAAAACAATAAGCAATTTACACCCACTGCTTTAGACTTTCTCATGTCTGTCTGGTTAGTAGATGATGGATAGACCCCAGAAACAATAACTTTGCAGAGCCTACAGGTGTGTGCCCAACTCGATTATTTCTGTAAGTGTCAGAGAGGATACTGCATCTGATGTTGAATAGGGGAAAAAAATCTTGCATTTTTCTTTTATCCTGACACAACCCTTCCACCCTAGTGAGAAAAAAATAAAAGACACAAAACAAAGCAATCCCAGGCATTGTTCCAGTACTTCCAAACTTCCACTGGAGTTCAGTTTATAATTCAGTCTTAAAGCTTTTTATGAACACTTCATGTCTTCCTGTATTCCACTCATTCTTTAAAACTCCAATTAAGTCCTCTTCCTAAAAGCCACCCATGGACTCTCATTTCAGCATTAATCTATCTGCTCCTATGTTGCCTGTATCTCCCTGATGGCACTTCACTTAGTCTGTCCTCTATTATGATGATGGGATTAATCTATATTTAGCACTACTCTTAAACTGTATTTTCCTAAAGGACAAGGACCATGTCTTCGCCATTCTTATCCATGCTTGGAACAAACATTGATTGAGATCCAGTTTGTGCCAGGCACTGTACAGGGGCATGGAATGCCATGCCTTTCCCCTAGTGAACAGCACAGAGTCTGGCTGACTTACTTGAATTGAAACCAACCTATGTGACTGACTTGAACAGCACTTACCATCTATTTTGTAAACTCTGTGTATGAGGCATGAAAGTATTTTTTTGGAGATTCAAATCACTGTCAATTAAATTAGGTCCTCACATATTTCAGCGGTTCCCTACTCTGTTCAGAGCACCATTAACTGAAAAGCCTCTCAGTTATAACCAAAAGTACTGTGAAATACAGACCAATAACTAAACTTAATTCCAGAAGAGAAGTGGAGTTTCAATGACAAATACATGGACTAAAGCAAGTTTGGAATTTATTAAGAGTCACTAAGAAAACCAGCTTGAACATTTAAGGACATTAAAAATGTTTAAGAACATTAAGACTGACTGAAATGACAGGTCCCCTGGAAAAGGAACACATGTACAGATTATATACTAGAGGGAGAGAGAGAATCAGGGGAAGGAATGGTCTTTTTTGTTGTTTTTAAATAGACTTTATTTTTTAGAGCAGTTTTAGATTCATAGCCAAATTAAACTAAAGGTACAGAGACAGAGGTTTCCCATATATTCCCTTGCCCTAGCACATGTATAGCCTCCACCATGAATGGTCTTTTCATTGCCAAGCCTGTGAATCAGAATCATAATGGTTTATTATGGGAGAAGGGTCATATGCTCTCTTGGCAAATATATATACATTCACGTTCTGAGTGCTATACCAGGAGTTTTTTGAAAAAAAATTGCTTTAGCTTTTTTCTTTTTTTCAAGTATAAGCTTGAACAGACTCAAGACGGCAAACACTCCCTCCTCAATTTAAGATTTGACAATTTAAGAAGAAAAAGCTCATTCATCATCCTTCCCTTTTAGAGACCATAAATTATTGGCTCATACACCATGTGGCTTGGATTCTAGGAAAAGTTAGTGTAAACAAACCCAAGTTACAATGCGTGGAGTAGGAGAGTGAGTCATAAACAAAACACAGACATATGCTCTCATATAAATAAGGGCCTGGATCATCAGCTTCCCAGAGTCTGCTTCCCATTAATTACACAACAAAATGAACTTTCCATATGTAAAGCCCAAATCACTTAACTCTGGCAACTTGTATAAGACAGAGACCAGGATTGTGACTACGTAGGCACTAACAAAACTACATTTCAAAATAAAAAATGTCCTCTCAAAATATCTTCAGGCATTGCAGAACAAGAAGATCCCCTGGAGGAGAATTTTTGAGTAACAAAACTATACCCAAGCACCCTGGGAAGACTGCTAGGAGGCTGATATGGATCCCCTGCTGAATTTACAGGTAATATTAGGCGTACTCTCTTTTGTTCTGAGTCCTGCCATCTTTCTGATGCTGGCTAGTCCTGGATCGAGGCCACACAGAGTGTTCACACACATTGCTGGGACCACTGAAAAGTTTAAATTCCTCCTCTCAGAGATCAGTTCCTTCTCTCTGTCTTTTGAAACTATCCATTGGTAGCACTAACTCACATTTCCTCATTGTCTCATGAAGAGTGTCTGGTCTCTTTTAGTTTAAAGAGGTATCAGGGAAAACATAATTCCTGGAGCAGAGTATTCAACAGGTCAGACACTCCAAGAGAGGCGGGAAGTGAGGTCTTTCCTTATGTCCCTTTCAAAAGCTGATTTCATAAAACAAACTAAAAGAGTTAGTTTGGGCCAGGGCTGTCATTTTGCTATCACTGCCGGTCAGAACAGTCACCCTGTCTTATTCTAGACTTCGGGGTACTCCATCTTTTGATCACAAATTTCCCTTCCAGACTCACCTGCCATTATTTCCATATAAATGCTCTATTCCTATCTCCTAGCTTCTGTCTGCTTACCAAATTCAGTTTATCTTCAGAAGTCCATCTTAACTCTTATCTTCCCAAATCATCTTACTGTCATCAGAAATCTCTTAGTAGCATTCAGTTGAAAATTCATGACCAATCAACTGCTGAATAATAGTCCTGTTAGTATCTCAGATTGTTATTCAATCTATTCATTTAAAAACACTATTTGTTCCAATGGGCATTAAAGCAACAGAGCTTAAGCTTCAGGTGTCCTGGATAGGGGAGAGAGGAAGAAAACAACTTTTACTCCTTACTAGTTGTGGGGATGAGGAGGCAGTTTTCAACCATTCATACACTCTGTGACTATTTTTGTAACATCTATGCTTTGTATCATACCTTAACACCATACAAGGCAAGTAGAATGCATTGCTCTTGCCCTCAAATGAAGGGGAAGAAGAAGGAACTAACATTTTTGGAAAATCTACAGTGTATGTTGCAGTTTTTTACGTATTTCCTCATTTAATTGTGATAGCAACCATTTGAGGACCCTGATTAGTATCCCTCAGTTTCTCTACAGTACAGAGATGAAAATCAAGTATTTTTCCCAAGGGCACACATCTCAGAAGTTGTGAACACAATAATTCAAGCAAGGGCTGCACCATTTCAATGCTACTTTCATATTATATTTCCTTAAAAAAGCAATGAAGACAGGGAGTTAGAAAAAGACTGATAAAACCTGGGTTCCCTTGTTAATTTTATACTCTTGTCTGCATTGGAGTGCCAAATTTCTCTGAATTTCACCACCTCGAAGGCCTCTTCCAACCCCCTAAATTCCATAATGAAATAACAGAAGATATTACTGCAGATTACACATCATTGCTGCTGGATTAACTGTTCCTGCACGTTGTTTGGATCCTGCTCCAGTTCAGTGCCTTCAGTGGTTCCCTGTAGGGAGCCAGACATTCAAGGTACTGAGAGAAGCTGGTCAGGGTTATGAAAAAACGTAGTGGTGGGGGGAGGCAGGGCATGATAAATGCAAGAGACTATGGCACATTTAACGGGGCAAATGTTATCCTATTCCAATCAATTGTTGCAGGTTAGAAATCTGAGCCCAAAGTTGACAGTTTCATAAAGCCAGAAATCTTGATTATTATGTAAAACTTACGATGTTCATAGCTGCTAATTAATTTTTAAAAATTTATAACCTTCTGTAGGCTGACCAAAACACAACTGTAGATAGCAATCGGGCCAGGGCTGTCATTTTGCTAACACTGCCAGTCAGAACAGTCACCCTGTCTTATCCTAGACTTTGGGGTATTCCATCTTCTGATCTCAAATTTCCCTTCCAAACTCACCTGCCATTATTTCCATATAAATGCTCTATTCCTATCTCCTAGCTTCTGTCTGCTTACCTAATTCAGTTTATCTTCAGAAGTCCATCTTAACTCTTATCTTCCCAAATCATCTTACTGTCATCAGAAATCTCTTAGTAGCATTCAGTTGAAAATTCATGACCAATCGACTGCTGAATAATAGTCTTCTTTACTAGTATCTCAGATTGTTACTCAATCTATTCATTTAAAAACACTATTTGATCATCTCATGTTTTGGAGGCAGGTCTTCCCATGCAGTGTTTAAGCTTCTCGGAGGCAGGGACTAATCTTCTATTTTTATATATCATTCATAGGATTGAGTGCAGTGCAGCAGGTTCTTAAGAAAAAGGCTCACAATTTTTAACAAAGTCTTACAGATTTTGGATAAGACGAGCTTGATATAGCTACTAATGCCCTCGTGGGTAGGGGGTTTGGACTGTGTCTTGAGATAAGAGTATTTGGAAGAGGGAGTGAAGATACACATCATTTTCTAAAGGATAGTTAATAGATAGTCATCACATGGCTAAATTGTGACTTCACATGATTAAATCTTGACATGACATAACTTCAGTTCTGACATGAGAGGGTTTCATAAAAGACTTACATATCAAGTTTTGAATATGTGATTGGTGTTTTCATCTGCTATTTCATTCCTTTCTTGTTACTGCCTAGAAGGCAGAAATTATTTTTCTCATTTCATTGATGAGAAAACTAGAACTCAGAAGTCTCAGTGAGACTTTGTGACTTACCTAAGGGGATGGATTAAAAAGTATGGCAGTACTGTAATGAGAACTCCACAATAACCCTGATCCTTGAATTTCAAATCCAGTTTTACTCTGCCTCAATGTGGTGGCCAGAAAGAGTCCAAGTTTCCTAGTTCCCAGTCAGGCAATATTTGTAACCCTTTTGGTCTCAATTTTCTCATCTGCAACAAGAAGGGCAAAGGTCCCTTCAAGTTTATTGTAATCTAAGTTTCTCTAGTCTGTTCCAATTGAAGCAGCAGGAGGAGACTCCTTGGGAGGATGTGTTGGGATGACTCCAGTGTTTCCCAGGGAGAGAATGGAGAGAGCAGACAGGTGAGTGATCTCTCTCTCTCTGTGTCACACTTGTCTCACAATACTCTATTCTCTCTCCCTGCCTCCTTTCTCTCCCTGCCTCTTCTCTGTCTCTCTGTTCTCTTAGACTGACTACAGCCTGCCTGGACCATTCAAGATCATTCTTAATGACAGTCATTACATAGTTCTTCTGCATTGCCTGAGGCCATTTCTGCAGCAAAGAGCAGGAAAGACTCTACCCTGCCACCCCCCTACTCCTGCACCTGGGCTCACTATGCCAACTTTATTGGAACCAAGAAGATTTTCAAAAACTCTCCACTAATTACAGGAAACCCAAAGCACAGTGCCCCCTTCTCATTAACACAGTTGCTTTTAGTAGCCACTAAATTATCTCGCCACCATTACACCAACAATCTAATTAGACTTCTGGAAATGGGAAGTGCCAGTGAACAAGGCAGGCACCACACTTTCATCTCAAAACTGATCATAAAATATTTGTGTCCTTTCATTCTTTGCCGCATAAACTCTGCCCCTGTAAGAGTCTCCTTTCATTCTCTCCCATTTATGAAGAGGAGCTTGAATATTTGATATAAAATGAGTATCTTAATAGAAATCGCTTCACGTATGGGAGGTTTTCTTTTCCGCATTTCGCCCAAGTGTGAAGTCATTACAATAATCGCACCTGACTCCCCTGGTGTCTGATGCCTCACAGCCAAACCTCCCACTGGGCTTCACTGGAGGTGTGAATGATACTATCACTGGGAAGAAGATAAAATGTATTATTATCATTACTCTGTTTTTAAGAGGGTCTGACTATGGCATGAGGTAGTTGGGAGCATAATCTGTCTGAAGCATTCAGAGAAGATAAATTGAGTTAAACTTCTCAAGACACAGCGCTTTCAAACCTGTCATTAAACCTCTGTATTTCCTAAAATCTCAGCTCTGGAGAGAAAATAATTAGCTAAGCGAAGTCCAGACATGTCTACTGAGTATCCACTACGCACCCAGCATTGTGTAAGGTTCTTGACATTCAAATAATATGAGTTTAACAGCAAGGCTCCTGGCTTTGCTTCTCTTGTTTCATTCCATACATCCCAAGGTTCTGGGAATTCATGAGATGCCCAATACTTATTGAGTGAGACAAAACCTAAATATGAAATGGTTGCTGCCATAGTGAAACCAATACTATGGCCGCAATGCAAGACTATCACATACAAAATAATTAAAGTACTGCATAGGCTGATGTACTCCCCAGTTTTCCATTGAGTGGCATATCCTGATAATCTCACAGAACTTCTGAGTGAAGGAAGGCACATATATGTGCATATTCCTCCTTCTCTGAATAAATACATGCTCTTGTAGTGCACATACAATGCCACATAGGCTGAATATTTAACTTAAGAATAATCTTCCCAATACTCCGGAGGACTAACCAAGGGCTGGGCTGCTATTAATGAACAAAGGAGGCTGGAGGCCTCCCAAGTTGCTCCAGGTTGCTCCTCTGTTGAACTAGGATAGTTTGCTGCTTCCGGCTCTGATATAGAAACTGAAGGCAAATCACTGCATGAGTTCATATACTCAAGAGTGTATCTTTTCATGAACCAAACACTTTTGTGCAGGAAACAGTTGTTCAATACACTTTGAACACCATTTATCAATTACCTATTGTTTGCTTACCTCAGTGCTAGGTAAAGTTGAATAAGATCTGGCCACAAGGAATATATGATCCTCTGGTCCACTGTGGGACACAAGTGGAGCAAGACACTGCATTAAATGTAGGAATCAATGATCAATGAGCTTATGGGGAGTCAGGGAGGCACAGAGGATGTGGCATTCAACTTGACTTTGGTGTGGTTCTCCGTATGGGTGTAAGAGAAGGCTTGTTAGAGCTGAAGGAACCTGTGCTGAGGCTTGAAGAAGCATCATGAATTAGCCATTCAAAGGGCATGAGAGGTGGGCAAGGGAGAAAAAAAAATTCCGGGGTAGAAAACAGAAGACAACATCAACAATAGCAGCAGCAAAAACAGCACCCACTTGTCAAACTCTTACTATGTCAGTTTCTCTGCTATGGTTTTCCCAAGGATTATCTCCTTTATTCCTCACCATAATCGTCGACACTAGGTGATATCCTTTTTTCCCATTTTACAGACATGAATACCGAAGTCTTGAGATTACCCAGCTGGTGAGTGCAGCACTGAGATTTCAATACAGGCAATATAAAGCCAGACACAGGCATTCAACTGGAGCATTTCATGGCCCATGTGTGGTGTGTAGAAAAATGAGCCAAAACTTAGAAACAAGGCAAATGGAAGGAGAGAGTCCTTTCAAGTCTCCCTAAGGATTATTAACTGTACAGGAAAATGTGCTCTTGTTGGGTTTGCTTTCTACTACTGGTTAGAGGCACGGAATCTGCCAGCTTTTTTTTCTTGAGAGGGAGATCTCGCTCTGTTGCCCAGGCTGGAGTGCAGTGGCATGATCTTGGCTCACTGCAATCTTGGCTCACTGCAACCTCTGCTTCCTGGGTCCAAGCCATTCTCCTGCTTCAGCCTCCTGAGTAGCTGGAATTACAGACATGCACCATCATGCCTGGCTAATTTTTTTTTTTTTTTAAAGTAGAGACAGGGTTTCACCATGTTGGCCAGGCTGGTCTAGAACTCCTGCTGTCAGGTGATCCACCCTCCTTGGCCTCCCAAAGCGCCTGGCCAATCTGCCACGTTTTACATTAACTTGTGGGCTTTTGCCTAGCAAAGAGGCAAATGATTTTTGTCTGGTAGAAGAGATCGACCCTGAAGTAATGATTTTGTTGCCTGTTAGGATATTAACTGAGCAACTTGCTCTATATGCTTTCTCCAGTGCCTGCATTCTCATAACGTCCCGTTCTCTAACTCTCCTTTGGGCTGGCTTTACCACCATGCTGTCTTCTGCATTAAAGAGTTGAATGAGTCTTTGAAATAACTTTTTAGCTTTTTGAAAATAATACTATGGCAATGGAAATCCCAAAGGAGTTGAAATTTGGTTGAAATTTCCAAGAAGATGAGGCTGGGGCAGAAGGCAGGGCCAGAGTCTGGAAGGTTTGGTGCCTTTCCGGGCTGTTTATAGCCTTGGCCGTAGGAATGGCTCAGCTGCTCCAGGATGTTCAGATTAAATCAGAAAAGAGCTTATTTCTCCTTTTAGGGTGAAAATAACAATAAGTTTTGGAAGTTTTTCAGAAGGCCTTTGGTGTGTGATGGGGAAACAGCAGTTTCCCACTCTGCTGAGTCCCTTAGTGGCCCAGAGCTGGGGGAGGCGCCGCCTTTCATGAGCCTGTCATATTTAGCACAGCTTTCTGGGCAAACGGGCTCATTTTGTGATGCTTCAATGTGAGCCCACAGGTAGCACTTTTCAGACAACTTGAATGATTGCTTTAAATTTAAGCTTTGTTTGCTCTGGCTCTTCTTTGGGAGGTTTTCAACCGAATATTTTAAGAGATTAGTCTGAGCAGATAGGAATGTATTTTACAATTTGAAGACTTCCTCAATGTATATATTTATGATCCCTGGATGTTCCAAATCCTTTTAAATTGCACATTTATTTCTTTTATTTTGGTTTTTCTAAAGATAAGATTTTGGCTGTCTTGCCCTGTTATTTTGGTTAGGGGCTTCAGATAATGATTCCATATAACAAAGAAAGAAATAAAATAAATAACTGCATCATTCTTAAATTCCTGTTCATTTCTCTTTTTTGTAGCTGGATATTATTTCATTATTCTGGGCCCCTTCCCACAGATGGCAGGTGGCTAAGAGAAAACTCAGGTATTATAGAATTCGGGAGCTGAAAGCAATTTTCACAACCATTTTGTTCCAGCTACTACTATATTGAATTTCATTCTGATTTCATTAGAATTAAGAATTCCCACTGTTATTTGCAAAGGTAATTAATTTTTCAAGATTAAGGTTTTGCATCTTGACTACAGGTGTCAGTTCTGTTTGGACTGATGGTTTGGCTAATAACAGAACGATTTACCTAATATTAGTCTCTGCCATGAGAAGCAAAATGCCTAAAAATGTAATAGACTTATGAAATTTAAATATTTCCACTTCTTCATGGGCTCTGGTAGTTTTAAATATGGTAGATGATATAGTTGAGATAGTAATGGATTAGCCTTGATACAAAACAGAAGCTAAGAGCAAGGCTCAAACTACTTCCTTGTTATCTCGAACTGAGCTACACCTGGAGCAGTTGAGCTCTGATGATAGCTTGGCTGATACATGTTTGCTTTTTTTTCTCCTTGGATTTAAGATGAGAGAATATTGGTGTGTATCTGCATGTGTGTGTGTGTGTGTGTGTGCGCATACATGCATGAGAGAGAACAAGGGCATACTTGTTTTCTCATTATTTCTAGTCTAGTCTTTCTAGTGCAAAACCATACAGATTTTGCTTCCTTGATGTTTTACTGAATTCTTACCAGTATTTGGAATCTGCTTATTAATATAGACTCATCTTAGACATAAGGGGAAAAAAAATGTTACTGCAATGAAATCACAAATTCTTTATACAGTACATGATCTTCTTGAGAAGTTAGTTCAATATCTAGAAACTCAGGAAAATCAGCCTGGCTTATTCAGTTATGGATTACCTGATATGATTACAAAATCATTATTGGGCTAGGGTAATAGAAGTTGTTTCAAATTATGCCTCACTTTGAGCAAACTTTAGTGGCGCTTTTACTGCATTAGCCCTAATTACTCACAATAATGATGTAATGCTCCCTTGAATCAGACCTCCTTTGCTGCACCAGGGAACGGCAGCTGATCAATAGCTATTGAGCAGTTTGATCACCAAGGCTGATCTGTTTGAGCACCTACAGCAGCCACTGCCATCCTCCCTCCCAATAGCTCACAAACGGACATGTTCCCAGCTCACCACTGTCTCCTGCATCTCCTTGATGGTGCCCTTCTACAAATCAATAATGTCATAATCAGTATGCCTCTGAGACTCTGAGAAGGTAAAAAATTGCCTGAAGCAAAAACTCGGGGGACCCATGTAGCACATGCATGTATTCATACAGGACAGAAAAGACTAATTTGTAAACCTTTGACCCATATTCTTTTCTCCTGTATTGTAATGTTTATAAAATAAGGTGGGAATGTTCCTTTATTGTACTTTTTACCAAAGATCACCTGTTTGAAAAAAGTACCGTTCTAACTATAGATTGATGAACTATTTGGCAAATATTTTCTAGGAGCCTACAAAGTGCCTGTCAAATGTTTTCCATTTAATTGTTAAGCAGGTCCAAAACTGAGTATGTTTTGCTCAGATGTCTCTCAGCACATTTAGCATTGTAAAAGCACACAGCTACTGCCTCTCAACCATTCCTTTCACTCAGTGATTATTTACTGAGCATGTACTATGGGTCAGGAACTGTACTAGGTATTTTTGCATCCACTCTTTTTTTTTTTTTAATTTTTTTAGTTTTTTGAGATGGGAGTTTTGCTTTGTCACCTAGGCTGCAGTGTAGTGGTGTGATCTTGGCTCACTGCAGCCTCTGCCTTCCGGGTTCAAGAAATTCTCCTGCTTAAGCCTACCGAGCAGCTGGGATTACAGGGCTGTGTCACCATGCCCTGCTAATTTTTGTATTTTTAGTCGAGGTTTCGCCATGTTGGCCACGCTGTTCTCAAACTCCTGACCTCAGGTGATCCACCAGCCTTGGCCTCCCAAAGTGCTGGGACTACAGGCGTGAACCACCACGCCCAGCCTGCATCCATTATTTCTAAATAAAATTTCTAATTAATTAAATTACTTCAGTACGTTATCTCAATACATGATTTCTTAAATTTTCTTTATAAGCCATTTAATTTAACCCTTCTTTCCTTTTTTTCCCCTCCCTGCAATTGTCTAGGTTTCCAAAACCATCCTGTAGAAATGATAACCTATTAGAAAATAAGCTGATCCCTGCCTAAAGCCAGAAGTAATTCTACCTTAGTTATAGTGAAAAATGAAAAACAGCTCTCTAAAGAAAACAAGTCAAGTGAGTTGTTTCATCAGAAATATATATATTACTGTACCATATATGTTACTATATATTACAAGCACCTAATTAAATAATATTGAATCCAGAAACTATTCACTACCTACTATGTGCTTGACTTTGGCTAAAGCTATCTACCTCATTGAATTATGAGTTTCACTCACTGTTGTCCAAAAGAAGTAGGAGTCCATATGTATGGAAGAAAAAATCTGCCTTTGCTCATGTTGGGACTATGACAAAAGTGGGAATCCACTGGAAATCAGGCAGTAAATCAGGAAATTTGGGTTCCAATCCAATTGTATGACCTCAGGCAAATCTCTGAATCTCGAGAGGCCTCAGTTTCTTCACGTGTAAAGCAGAGGGTTGGCCACAAGCCCAGCCTGTGTGTTTTCTAGCTCTCCCACGTTTGTGGGAAGCTTTTTATCTGTGGGGAGTGAAATCGCAGGAAGGTTTGTCTTCCAGCACCTGGGGCAGATATCTGGCCTATTTCCCCCCAGAAGTCCAGCTCAGCAGCCAGAGACCCGGATATGGACTAAATCTGTGAAATTCTCATGAGGGTCTCGTTTAAGTACTGCCAAAAATAAACAGCCCGTTCTCAGATGCTGGAACAGGGGAGTCTGGGCTCAGCTCTGATTACCAGGGAGGCAGGTATAAAAGTGTAATACCCACCTGCTTCTATTGCCCATTTGGCATATTCGTAAATTATTTACTGGATGCACTACAGAAGGCAAGCCCACAGAGGCACGTGATCCCTAAAATAGGTTCTCTCACATTGAAGGGAAAGAGTGCAGGGGAGGAAAATGGGGGACCACTTGTCTTTGGCCTCAGAGAAATATCTGTGCATGGAGAGCAAAGCCAGAAACACAAAGGCTAATTTAATTTCTCAATCCATAAAGGGAAGTCTCCAGTGCTTAATCGACAAGGTCGAATACCCACTTATCTGGGTGGGTGCAGACTGTAGCCTAAATCTTTTGCTTAAGCCAAAAGATGTCTTTGTTGAAGTCAGCCACAGCAGCAGTTCCCACTTCCCAACTTGTTCCCTTTGTTTAGACACCCTCCCACCAAAGTGCTACTAATCCATCAAGTCTCAGGGGTAACTTGTTCTGCATTTCTCTGTGACTTTCAATCCTTTGCCTTCTTCCTATACTCTTCACTGGCACCATTTACCTGGCAATTCCACCAAAAATGTTTTGTTTCACACCAAATGAAGGCTCATGATCATACCTGAGAGATGACCCTATTCCTTCAGAGCAAGAGTTTTCAAATGGCTGGAGAGAACACCATTTCCAAGAGATGTTAGGAGACAGTCCCAAAAAAATGCGTTGTGTGGTTAGATATGATTGTGTAATTCGGTGTCTCCCTCCCGGAACCCCACAATGCACGTTGGTCAATGCAAGGCCTGAAAAGCCCTGCAGGAAGGAAGCAGGGGTAAGGCAGCAGCTTTTCCTACATCTACTTTACCATGAAAACATTCTTTATCACAAAACACCTACTAGTAGTTTGCTGAATACAACTGGGGAAGTGTCACTGCAAGTGTTCCTTTCTTTTATTCCAACTGGCTCATTTTCTAGTAATCAGTGATTTCCATGAAGGAGGTAGGTATGTAGATAAGTTGAGTTCTTTGCTTAAAGCAAACTGCTAAATTAGAAAATGAATTTGGAGTAAATATTAAGAATGAGTCTCTTCTTGGGTTTCTAACCATAACAGGCCTTTCTAAATATTGCAATGTGCTTGCCACATTTACATTAATACGTTAATTCAAGAAGTATCTATGTAACATTGTCCTGCTACATGTCAGGAAGACAGCAATAATCTAAATGGTTGTCTCTGCCTCTGATGTATGAGGAATTTTGCTACATGGGAGTTGTTAAATTGTAGACACTTTTTTTAATGCAGTCTATGAAATGAGGGAACTGCATGGTAGAGATTCTGGATATCCTAAAGGAGCTGTGTCTAGCTGGGTTTTAAGGACTTGTAGGATGTGATCAGGAATTGAGGAAGGCTGTCTCCAAGTTCAGGTGTTAAGCCAAACCCAAGGCCTGTCTTCCTGGAGGCAGGGATGAGCTTCACACAACGGAAGTTGGCACAGGGGCTGGCGAGAGGCACAGTGGGGAAAAGAGGTAGAAAGGGCCAGGCTGTGGATAACCTATCTAGATATGGAGTTTATATTTTATCCTCTGCTGGTGAGGACTCTGAGAACTATTGAGAAACTCATGAGTTCATGGGCAGAAGGTACTGATGCATCAAGAAAACAGTGATTACTGTCTTTCAAGCCCGATAAGCATGGGAGACAATGAAACACACTGGTTTGAGAGCATGGGCTTTGGAATCCTGACTGTCCATAGGTTCTTTATTCTTAGCTTCCTCTTCTGAAAATGAGGATACAAGTGTTTACTTTATGAGTTATAAGAAATAACATATATAAGGCCCTTGATGCAGAGATTAGTAATTCCTAAGGCTTGATAAAGAGTGATTAATAATGTTAGCATTTAGTTGCTACTTAGCTGACCAGTATTAGAATAAAGTGAAGAGCTTTCCAGAGTACCCTGCCCTCCACATTCCCAGGAGATCTTCTTTTCTAAGATCTCCTCTCACTTGAAAGACCCAGTGCTGAAACAGTTCCCATGTTAAGAGTCTATGGGAGGTTGGCAAAACAGGGAACTCTTACCTGTATTCAACAGGACATTCTCAGTGGGCTTTCTCCACACTGGTCTTGCCTGGAGTGAACCCAGAGCATCTGAAAAGTGCTTACCTGCGTCCGACGTTGCTGCGGATGCAGCAAGGAGAGATAACACGGGGGCTGGTGGAATTGCAACACTGTCAACTGCGGCTGGCTTCTTCCTGGTCATCATGGTGGGCACGGAGCCTTCGTTCTTACTATGCACTGCTGTCTGGTCCACTTTTAAGTGGGGACTTGGCATTCCTAAAAAATAACCCCCAAACTTTCAGTCACTCTAAGGGAACTGGAAGATAGACAACAAATAACATGGACATGATCTGAGGAAATGGTCAAATGATTTGAACACCTCCTTCTGGTACAACAAGAATAAAATTTAAAAATCCTTAAAGAGAAAAAATAGCTATGACTGGTTTTGGTTTTGTGGCTGAGGTTAGGAGTGATGCCATTCTAGGTTGGCTGCATGGAAGAGGTGGCGTCACAGCATAGGCCTCATGAAGCAGAATGATCCATCAGGTGCCCCCTTTGCCTTCTAAGGATGTACATTCCCATCTTTACAGAGGCTGTGCTGTGTGGAGCATGAAGGCAAGTTCAGAGTGGAAGAGACATGGCTCCCATCCTAGTAAGACTTCTCATCTCATCCAGCTGGAGAAACAAGACTGAATGAGAAGAAAATATTGGACAACAAGTTTATGTAGGCATGTGTGTTACTTATCCTAGGTGTTTGGGACATTCTAAGGATGTGGAGATCAGTACTGAAAGAAGTGAGGAAAGGCTTTACAGAGCTCATGCTGAAGCTTCAAGGATGAGGGAAAGGCATTCTCAGTAAGGGCATAGGCTAAGGCATGGGTGGGGAGTAAACATGATCCAGATGAGGCCAGCACACTGGAGGGGGAAGAGGCACTCTGGGATTAGTGTGTAATCAGTCTGTAGGGTAAGGAGAGCTGATTTGAGGGCCTTTGACTGTCTGTTCACATCAGGCATCATATGTCATATCATGATGATGCTGAAAAGCCCGAGTAGTCAGGAGGTGCCCCTGTAAGGGCTTGGAAATTTCCTATGTAACAAACAGTAAGAGCTATTCTGCGATCTCATTTCCTGAGTTTAAATCCAGGCTCTGCCACTTTCCAACTCTGTGATGAAGAGCAAGTTACTTAATCTAAGTTTTAAACTTCTTTACTTGTAAAAATGAGGTGGTGATGATACTACCTTGTAGGGACTGTTGTGATCATCCAACAAGTCAATCGATGTAAACAGCTTAGAACAGTGCCTAGTGCAAAGCCCGTGCTATAAAAGTGCCTAACATTATTATTATCCCTATTATTGTTGCTATCATTACTGTGACCTGCTGCTTCCTCAGAACCAACTGTAACCAGCAAGCAAAGGCTCAGTTGTTTTCCCTGACATGTCTAAGAATGTATGGGCGCCTTTCCCCCACAATGCAAAAACAAGGTTCTCTAACTCACCCAATGTAAGCCCAGAGGCTGAGGGTATGTGAATCCATTTGAAATAGCTACCTATTCAGAGTTTCTTCAAGTGTAGGCTACATAACTTGACAGCAATGAAAACAAATTGGGCCTTATCATATTGGTTCTTGACTAATTTTTTTCTATCCCAACTAACCTGAATGATACAGTCCCCTCCCAGAGTAACATGATCTTAATGCCATAGTGAGAGCAGCTTCTCTTGGGCTTCATGGCAACCCTGTGAAACATGTAATATGGATATTACCATTTTTTCAATTTTACAGATGAAGAGAACACATTTCTAAAAGATTAAAGAACTGAACTCACTCATACAGCTTTTAATGTCAAAGCTGGAAGTTTCCAGGTAGCCAGATACTAAACTCACGGATCATATTGGTCCACCTGTCCATACTCTAATACCTGACAATGACCCCAGTCTGTTGACAGTATGTTTAATCCTGAGGATGAAGAGGCCCCAGTATCACACCTGGATAAGGCATCTGTAACTACCTAAGGAAGACAGTCATGCTGACATTTAACACCTTCCTTCCTCCTATTCTCCATTCCAGTCTCTCAAACTCTCAGTTGTGATGCCATGAACAAAAATGTCACTTATGCTTTTCCTGAACTTTATATGTCATAGCATTTTGAAGGTGGAGATAGGCAAACATCAAACTCTATGACGGACGACAGATTGCAAGGCACAGCCATCAAGAAACTAGAAAGTGTAGCAAGCATGTATAATATTCCTTATTTGTAAAATATGCAGGTGTGCTCATCATGAGCTAGTTACAGACATATTTAAAATGCATTCAAAATCATCTGTAGAGAGACACATCTAAATAGGTAACAGTGGTTATTCTAAGGAAGGAGAGCTCAGAGACTGGTGAGGAAGAGGGAGTGTTTTTTAATTCTCAGCCTTCTTCATTGTTAATATTTTTAAAAAACCACAAACATGTATTAAACTTTTCTTTCCTTTAAGAAAATAAACACAGTTTGGAAAATATCCGGAAGCCTATGAGCACTGGGGCAGAATGACTGATGTGTTTTCACAACTGGCTGCTAAAAAATCTGATAATGGGCAGAGCAGGTATGAGTCTGATGAAAATTTCCCATTTTGGTACACTGCACCACCAAGGCATTCCCACCAAATGGATGGAAGCATAGTTTCCATAGAACACCTCAGGATATCTAAGCTGTCAGATTTCTATTGAATGACAGCTCCTCTGGAAAACCTCACTAATATGTCATCTTTGTACCTGTGGACACAAGTTGGGAAGGTAATTCTTTGTTCAAATTATGATATGCTTGGGGCATGAAGGCCATAAACAGGATTAGCAGTCAGATATTTAACTCTCACTTGGAAATAAACTGATTCAAGTCCCTTTAGTTGTACCCATTTTTATGCAAATGCTCACAATCCAAATTAGTCTCAGTCCACATGAATTAATTAGAGTTGATCCAATCAGACCTCTCATGGGTATACTTTGCTCCTTAAGTGTTTATGTTACGGAATATACTAAAAGAAAGAAAATGATACTTAAAACACTCTATAATTTAGATGGCCACTATTAGTTCTCTTGAAAACCCTAGATAATCTAGAATTTCCTAGATTATAGTACTCTTTGCTAGTTGCCACCCAATGATTTTGAAAACAAATTTAAAGAGAAAAAAGAAAGCCCTTTTTCTCAGTCATTTTTGGATTTTGAAAGGATAACGGAAATGACTCCAGAAATAACACAAACAATATTATGTAAACTTTAAACAAAGACTAATCTATGAACACTTATTAATCCACAAAATCTGTTTGAAGGCAGAGGTGTCAGGAGACCATGATGGGGTACGGGTCCCTGGGAGAGTGCATTGGGCAGGCTGGCCTCTGGAAGTCTCTTCATTTCCCTTCATTCCAGGTGGCGACTAATACCCTGTGATGAGCAAAAGCAAAGTGGTGGGGGGCATTTGAAAAGTTTCTTCCCAGCATGAACCAGACTTCTATCAATGGGAGGGAGATTTTTGATGCTAGAGGGTGATCATAAAGAAACCCAGATATAACCCTGTACTGATCGGACCATTGAGATATAGTACCACTGCTTATACGGAGACGATTAGTAATACCATGGGTATGCTCTAGGAAGGGATCACTGCAGCAAACTCAGAAAGCAGACTGTATGGAGAGCACTCTTGGTAGGCGTGTTCAGAGCATCCTTAAACCCCAACATGAGACAAATTACACTGAGGACTGCCTATTTGGAGGCCAGTACGTTTTTAAAGAGAAAAATAACAATGCTAATAACTTTGTGAATCCAACATCTGTTCTTAATTAAAAGACACAGCCGGGAGGAAACATAAAAAAAGTTAAACCTATAGGAAAAACATTCTGCTATAACCTGTTGACCTCTATTGATAATTTTTTTTAAAAAAAGCCTTTGAAACTGTGCTGTTGCCTATGTAGAAATAGTCACTCGTTTTCAAAGGTAATTTCTCATAGACCACTTATCCCCTCAAACCTCTACCTGCACACTGTGTTTGCATTAGGGACTTGATTTATGGATTCCTGCTCCTTCAATGCAGAAGCTGACTTCCTGTTGCCTTGGTTACTTGGAGCTCAGTTCAAGGTTAAACTACTCCCAAATCAAAATCAGTGGCAGGCGCTGCATCTAGCGGCCAGGTTATTGACTGCCCCAGGATGCGAAAAGGTCAGAGACCAAAGCATTGTTTACTGCCCTAAGGGTGAGTCAATAGCTTCAATATTTCGATTCTGTTTCTTCCAAAGTACTAGTTGCTGCTCAATTACCTCTTCCTCAGTTGCTCAAGGTCACAGAGGTCACGAAGGAAAAGTAGGGTCTATGGTGGCTGACTTTCCCAGGATCCCTTTAATGAGCTCTGTGACCTTGGATAATAAAAACCAGCCTCACCTTAAGAGAATTTGTATGTTGTTCTATGGTTTATACAGCTAGTTATCTACTTTATATCATTTCTCTATAGGAAGAAAAGCAAACAAAAAGCCTTTGTGGGATGGCTACTAGTTACTACCCTTTGCTAGATAAGAAAGTCAAGGAGTTCAAAGAGGTCACCTGATCTATCTAAAATCACACAGCTGTAAGGGGTGGGAAGATCTAGATTCTCTCATTCCCAGTTGGTTCTTCATTCTGCACAGTTTCTTTAAAATAAAAAAGCTGATGGAGTCATCATCAAGGGATCCATATGTAATTCATTTTGTAACATCCGCTGCAGAGCACAGTATATCTGGCAGATAGTATGTGATTAATATAGGCTTGTTGAACACTTTAATTTTCTAATTCCAAGATTTGCAAATGTAGCTATTTCCTGGTGACAAAGCCCAGGCTGGAATGGTCGAAGAGACTGACACCACCGGGATGGTTGGTCCCTTTAGTCATCCTCCTGGCTCCCTTTACGCTGCAGAAGGCAGGTTTTGGCATAGACTGGGAGTTATATTGAGCAGTTAGTGGTTTTTAAACTTTCAAAGAGCTTTCATATGCATTATGCTATTTGTTCCTTGCAGCATCCCTGTGGATGACAAGAGGCAAATGGTAAAACCCCTAATTTGAGAAGAAGGAAATAAAGGCACAGAAGACCAAGTGATTTGCCCAAACTCACATATGTGTGGGTGAAGCAATGCTGAAATCCATGTCTCTTGACTTAATTCAATGTTCTCTTTTCCCTATAACAAATAGACTTTTAGGCAAACCAGTAAATGACATATTTTTCACAAGAAATAAACTACTCTTGAAAACTTGATGATAATTCCCTTGCTAATATATTAGTTGTCTATTCAGATTCTTCTATTGTTCTTTTTTCTTGTTTGCCAATGAACTTCATTCATGGCAATAAGGGAAACTACATTACAGCAGAAAGTGAATCAAGTAATAGATACCTGTAGGTTTTGGGAAATAATATTTTTCTGTGCCAAAGTCAATAAAAATTTTATTTTTATTGAGTTAGCCTATTCATTAATTCAACAAATATTGAACATCTACCATACCAGAGATAAGGCACTGGTCAAAACAGTTAAAGTCTCTTTTTCTCAAGATTTACATTTTAATAATTTTTGTGTAGCATAAGGGTAGCTGTGGCTTTTTATAAGGGCAATGAAAGATCCTAAAACACTTTTTTAATCATCAGAAGACAGAGCCTCTGCTACTACTCAGATGGCATTTTTAGGTAATTAGAAAAAGGCAAATTCTCCAGGTGAATATACAGCTCCATGGACTCAGAGCTTAGCAAAGAGAGGGCACATTTGGGCAAATTAGAAAAAGGCACAGCTTTCTATGTGCACATGCATCCTCGGGGCTCATAGCTTGGGGAGAGGAGCACAGGATGGATTTTGGCTCCATTCCCCTCAAGCCAGGCACTTGTGAACAGCAAACAACCTGCTTAATCAGAGGTGGTGACCCTATCAACATTAGTTTTATGTCAAATGAGTTTTACTTCATTCTAGGATGAATGAAGAATGAATGAGGAAATTTATCATCATCACCTTCATTCTAGGATAAATTTCATCTTTTAAGATGAAAGTTACTCTTGGGAAGAATACTATTCAGTGAGTTTAGAATAAATCGTTTTCAATTTAACAATTATTTGTGAGTTGACTAGCAAAACTTGGAAGTTGTGATCTCTGTCTTCATAGAGATGGTTTAGAAGTTGAGAGTGGGGTAAGACAGAAACACCTACAAAATTGATAAACCAAACAACGAAGGAAGCCCAATAAGTCCTTCACAAATTAGGAGGCAAGTGAGATCTCAGTGCAATCCGAGGTGGCCTCTTGCTCATCCATTTATTATTTTAACGTTCATTAGGAACCCGAAAGTGACAAGCACCATCAGGCCTCAGGAACCTGAGTCCTTTCTGAATGGAGTCAACCATCCACTCAGGCAGATACACACAGGTACAAAATTCCCAATCTTAAAAATTGGGTAGAATTTTATAACTAGAAGCAGAAGGAGGGCCTGCCAGGGCTGGAAAATGACCAGAGCAAAAGCAGAAATTACATTTCTTTGTGCAGCTGTGAGAAGAGTACTTTGGATGAGTTGTAAAAAAACAAATACTGAGCTTTGCCTGGAAAGGCAGCTGGGAAAAATTAAAACCACATCTTCTTGTCAGGTAGAGTTAAGGCCTCCTTCCTGTCTGTCGTCTCACCATCCTGAACACACTTCTGTAACAGAATATACCTCCTGTTTTATACCTATTTGTTTACTTCTCTGTCAATTATTCTAGGCAATTGTAAAATTTTTGAGGTTAGGAACCATGTCTCACTCCCTTTTTGTTCCCCAGCACCAAGCTTGGTAGATACTACGTACTTACAAATGTTAGATGGACGACAAGATCACACATCTATCTTTCCAGGCTCAAACTTTTCAGGAAACTGTGCTAATTACTTTAGCCCACATATTCCTCTATTCTAAAACTCCTTTATTTCCATTAAAGTATATAGAGTATACATGCTATAAAATATAGCAAATAGGTGAAGAATATATTCTCTGGAGTGAGAATACCGGCCTTATTAGCTGTGTGATCTTAGGAAAGTTATATTAACTTTCCATGCCTTAGTTTTCTCATCTGTTAATGAGGCTGTTGTGTGAATTAAAGTTTACATATTGGGTAAACAGAAAATGTTTCCCCTCCAAAGCTGTCCACATCCAAATTCCTAGAACCTGTGAATATGACAAAGGTAAATTAAGACTGCAAATAAAAACTAATGCTGATAATCAGCTGACCTTAAGACAGAGTGAGTACTCTTAATTATCTAGATGGTCACAATGCAATCACAAAAGCCCATTCAAATGAAAGAAGGCAGAAGAGAAGAATTAGTAAAAAAGAAATATGATGATTGAAACAGAGTCAGAGAGATGCTATGTTGCTGGCCCTGAAGATTGAGAAATAAAGCCACGATCAAGGAATGCAGATGGCCTCTAGAAGCTGGAAAACAAGGAAATGGATTCTCCCCTACAGTTTCCAGAAAGAAATGGAGCTCACCTTGATTTTAGCTCAGAGACCCATTTCACACTTCTGACCTCCAATACTGAAAGATGATGCATTTGTGTTGTTGAAACCACTAAGTTTGTGGAAATTTGTTATATCAGCAAGAGAAAACTAACATGCATGTAAGAACATTTCCTTTGGTGCCTAGTTATAGTAAACACTCAATTGTGTTAACCATGATTATTTCTTTTTTTTTTTTTTTTTCTGAGAGAAAGAAAGAAAGAGGGAAAGAAGAAGAAAGAAAAAGGGAGAGAGAGAACAAAATTCTTGCTCTATTGCCCAGGCTGGAATACAATCTAGGAATAGGTATTAAAAATCTCTTTCATGCCGATAATTGTGCTTAACAACAGAGACAGGAAGGAATAAGGGAAGAAAATAACAAACAAACAGCCAACCAATATTTCATTTAAGTCTATAAAATGCTATGCAAATGCTGAAGAGTTATTTACTTCCAATTATATAGTCGCTTTCAGAATAGGTGTAATATGATACTGAGAAAAATGTATGTTCTGGAGATCTGGGGTGAAGAATTCTATAGATATTCACTAAGTTTACTTATTCCAAGCCTAAATTCAAATCATAAA
>CAUYLG010040594.1:0-12670 GCA_963573385.1 Cacajao melanocephalus
GCACTTACTCTAAAATTGACCACATCATTGGAAGCAAATCACTCCTCAGCAAATGCAAAAGAATGGAAATCATAACAAACAGTCTATCAGACCACAGCACAATCAGACTAGAACTCAGGATTAAGAAACACACTCAAACCCGCACAACCACTTGGAAACTGAACAACTTGCTTCTGAGTGTCGACTGGATAAACAGTGAAATGAAGGCAGAAATAAAGATGTTTTTCGAAACCAATCAGAATAAAGACACAACTTACCAGAATCTCTGGGACACCTTTAAAGCAGTGTCAAGAGGGAAATTTATAGCAATAAATGCCCACATGAGAAACAAGGAAAGATGTAAAATTGACACCCTATCATCAAAATTGAAAGAGGTAGAGGAGGAAGATCAAAGAAACTCAAAAGCTAGCAGAAGACAAGAAATAGCTAAGATCAGAGCAGAACTGAAGGAGATAGAGACACAAAAAACCCTTTAAAAAATCAATAAATCCAGGAGCTGGTTTTTTGAAAAGATCAACAAAATAGACCACTAACCAGACAAATAAAAAAGAAAAGAGAAGAAATTCAAGTAGATGCAATAAAAAAAGATAAAGGGGACATCACCACTGATCCCACAGAAATACAAACTACCATCAGAGATTACTACAAACAGCTTTATGTACATAAACCAGTAAGCCTGGAAGAAATGGATAAATTCCTGGACACTTGTACATGACCAAGACTAAACCAGGAGGAAGTTGAAACCCTGAATAGACCAATAACAAGGGCTGAGTTGAGGCAGCAATCAATAGCCTAACAACCAAAAAAAGTCCAAGTCCAGACAGATTCACAGCCGAATTCCACCAGTCGTACAAAGAGGAGCTGGTTCCATTCCTTCTGAAACTGTATCAAAAAATACAAAAGGAGGGAATCCTCCCTAACTCATTTTATGAGAGCAACATCATCCTGATACCAAAAACAGGCAGAGACTCAACTACAAAGGAAAACTTCAGGCCAATATCCATGATGAACATCAATGCAAAAATCTTCAATAAAATACTGGCAAACCGATTGCAACAGCACATCAAAAAGCTGATCCATCACAATCAAGTAGGCTTCATTCCGGGGATGCAAGGCTGGTTCAACATCTACAAATCTATAAACGTAATCAATCACATAAACGGAATGAAAGACAAAAACCACATGATTATCTCAATAGATGCAGAGAAGACCTTCAACAAAATTCAACAGCCCTTCATGCTAAAAACTCTCAAAAAACTAGGTATTGACGGAATGTATCATGAAATGATAAAAGCCATTTATGACAAACCTACAGCCAATATCATACTGAACAGGCAAAAGCTGGAAGAATTCCCTTTGAAATCAGGCACTAGACAAGGATGCCCTCTCTCACCATTCCTATTCAATATAGTATTGGAAGTTGTAGCCAGAGCAATTAGGCAAGAAAAAAAATAGAGTATTCAATTAGGAAAGCAGGAAGTCAAACTGTCTCTATTTGCAGACGACATGATTGTATATCTAGAAGACCCCATCAGCTCTGCCTAAAATCTCAAACTGATAAGCAACTTCAGCAAAGTCTCAGGATACAAAATCGATGTGCAGGAATCACAAGCATTCCTATACACCAATAACAGACTTAAAGAGAGCCAAATCAAGAACAAGCTGCCATTCACAATTGCTACAAAGAGAGTAAAATACCTAGGAATACAACTAACAAAGGATGTAAAGGACCTCTTCAGGAGAACTGCAAAACACTGCTCAACGAAATAAGAGAGGACACAAACAGATGGAAAAACATCCCATGGACATGGTTAGGAAGAATCAATGTAGTGAAAATGGCCATACTGCCCAAAGTAATTTATGGATTCGTTGCTATCCCCATCAAGCTACCAATAACCTTCTTCATAGAACTGGAAAAAAAAGACTTCAAACTTCATATGGAACCAGAAGAGAGCCCACATAGCCAAGTCAATTCTAAGCAAAAAGAACAAAGCTGGAAGCATCATGCTACCTGACTTCAAACTATACTACAGTGCTACAATAATTAAAACAGCATGGTACTGGTACCAAAACAGAGATATAGACCAATGGAACAGAACAGAGGCCTTGGAAGCAACACCGCACATCTACAACCAGCTGATCTTTGAGAAACCTGACAAAAACAAGCAATGGGGAAAGGATTCCCTGTTTAATAAATGGTGCTGGGAAAATTGGCTAGCAGTGTGCAGAAAGCAGAAACTGGACCCCTTCCTGTCACCTTACACTAAAATTAACCCCAGATGGATTAAAGATTTAAACATAAAACCTAACACCATAAAAACACTAGAAGAAAACGTACGCAAAACCATCCAGGACATAGGCATAGGCAAGGACTTCATGACTAAAACACCAAAAGCAATGGCACCAAAAGCCAAGATAGACAAATGCGATCTAATTAAAATTCAGAGCTTCTGTACAGCAAAAGAAACCATCATTAGAGTGAACCAGCAACCAACAGAATGGGAAAAATTTTTTGCAATCTACCCATCTGACAAAGCGCTAATATCCAGAATCTACAAAGAGCTAAAACAGATATACAAGAAAAAAAACAAACAAACCCATTCAAAAGTGGGCAAAGGATGTGAACAGACTCTTCAAAAGAAGACATATATGAGGCAAACAAACATGAAAAAATACTCATCATCACTGGTCATTAGAGAAAGGCAAATCAAAACCACATTGAGATAACATCTCGTGCCAGTTCGAATGGTGATCATTAAATCTGGAAACAACAGATGCTGGAGAGGATGTGGAGAAATAGAAACACTCTTACACAGTTGGTGGGAGTGTAAATTAGTTCAACCATTGTGGGAGACAGTATGGCATTTCTCAAGGATCTTGAAACAGAAATTCCTTTTGACCCAGCAATCCCATTACTGGGTATATACCCAAAGAACTATAAATCATTCTATTATAAAGACACATGCACATGTATGTTCATTGCAGCCCTGTGTACAACAGCAAAGACCTGGAACCAACCAAAATGCCCATCAATGCTAGACTGGACAAAGAAAATGTGATACATATACACCATGGAATACTATGCAGCCGTAAAAAATGGTGAGTTCGTGTCCTTTGCAGGGACTTGGATGAATCTGGAAACCATCATTCTCAGCAAACTGACACAAGAACAGAAAACCAAACACCACATGTTCTCACTCATAGGTGGGTGTTGAACAATGAGAACATGTGGACTCAGGAAGAGGAGCATCACACACTGGGGGCAGTTGGGGTGGGTAGGGGAGAGATAGTGGGGGGTGGGGAGGGTGGGGAGGGATAACATGGGGAGAAATGACAGATATAGTATGCACCTAAAGTATAATTTAAAAAAAAGATAAAAAAATAATAAAATGGGAATAGCATTTGAAGTCATCTATGAAAATAATGTGAAAAGTAAAGTACCAATTGCTATTTAAATAGCAATTCAACACAAACCGAGAGAGATGTCTCTGGATATAAGGTGATTAATTCTCTAGTAAATTAGATGAATAATTATTGATACAGCCACTAGAAGGAGGGGGATTTGGGCTCCAAATTTACTCACTGTCTTTGAAGAAGCTGCTCCTCTGAGCATCTGTAAGTTACCTCACTTCAACCTAATGTGATTGTCAATTTACTAGACCGTAAGTTACATTAGGGCAGGTGGGGCCATGTATTGTATTTTTGTTCTCAGAATTTGACCTAATTTGCTGTACTTAGTAGATATTCAGTACAAATTTATTGCATGAGTCTACCATCACTTCAACTAGGAGGGCATGGTCAGAAGAACCACCATACAGGAAGCAAGCTTTGGAGTGCATAAATGTTTTTTTGAAGTTTAAGATGATGATATGGGAAATCCCTCTAGGTGGTTGAAATAGTATGAGCCGCTTGATGGTTTTGGGAGAGCATCACAGTGGGAGATCTCTATTCCTAGCATCTGCCTGGTCCACTGGTAGTGGGAGGCCATTGCTATCTGGAAATGGGCCTGCAGAGAGGGCACAGGCACCAGAAGATGTCACAGTGGCATAACATAATTTAAGATATTTAGCCTTAATCTTGAAAGATCACATGCTTCTCCATTACCTCATGTACTTGGCTCCTTCTCCCTTGTCAATGAGGCCATTTTAAGACACTTAAAATGCCTATTTCATTCCTCACTGCATCTATGACCATATAGTGGTATGTCATATTCAACCCTGGTGCTGTGGCCTGCACACACATAAGTCAAAGGACCCCTTTGGCATTTATCAGGCCCAAGTTTCTTGCATCCATCCTGGGTTCTGCCTCTTTCCTAAGAGCAGAGTATGGCTCTGAAATGGGTGCTAACCTCAGACCAACCAGGTGAGTGGATGGAAAGAAGCCAAAGAAAAACCCCAGAAGATAGTACAGAAAGAAGATAGAGTCTCTTATATCTGTGTTGTTCACATCAAAATCTTCACTTTCTTTTGTACCTTGAAAAATTTGGAGCCCACTTTATCTTGAACCTACATTCAAGTCCCTCTGTATTGGGGTGAGCAGTGTGGAACAAAGGGGAGGGGATATGCATTGACAGAGACATTATCTTCTCCTGGAGGTTGAAGTGTGTCACCAAGAAATCATTGCATTGCTGATGAGATTCAAATAATTAAAATATATGTGAAATCATGTTCAAAAAATGCTATGTGGAAAGCTATGTGTTGTAATTAAATAGTTTTACTGATATAGAGTTTTACATTATAGAAGCATTCTTTTTCAAAAAAGAATATCTAAATCTTTTTCTCCTTAAGAACTATGCTTCTTGTTCTGGGAAAAACAAACAAACCACTTTTATTTACAAAAGAAACACGTATATTTTTTAAAAATCCAGAAAATTGTAAATAGGCTTGCAGAGCTGCTAAACACACATAAGATCACAACTGTGATTTTACAATACATCTTAATAAAAGGAGTAAATTACTTTTCATTTTCACAGACAGAAGTTTGTTTTTTGACTTTCCCATGTGGATTGATATACTTGTTTGAATGTGATTTCCATTTACCTTTATATTAAAATAAATGGAAGTGAAAAGGTCAAGTTTATTCAGAAAATTGTTAGCTATCCTTGGGAAAAAATATAATTCAGCAGGTGTGATTTTAATCAATTTTTGTTCATTGTTAAAGTTCACACAAAGTTTAGCTTGATATCCATGGGAAATGGAAGTGGTGACTGGTATTACAGGCATGATAAGTATACCAAATCTAAAGTCCTCTAGACAGTATGGTTAATAAAGCATGTTTGTCTGGTTCCATAAAATAGAAATGTTGAAATTAGAAGAGCTGCTGGGTTAATAGGAGCATTTTCAATTCTCAATCTTCATTATCGTCAATGCCAACAGGGAAAAATTGACTCAGACACACTGTAAATCAGAGTAGTTACAGAGTGTCTTGGGACCAGCTATAAGAGAAAGAACCTGGAAGTGGGTGATACGGGGAAATATATGCCCCAAAGAAGGGATTTGGGCATTTTTCCTGCTGCCTCCCGTATGGCCGGGCTATACCACATGCTTTTCCAAATTTTCATTTAGCTCCCCACATGTGCTAGGGACCATGAGGGCAACAGGGCAAGGCTGGATGATGTTATGGTGTTATAAAGACTAGGGATAAGGCAATGTTCAGAATGACGTATTTCAGAAAAGAATTCATGCCTATAAATGCAATCCATATAAGATGGGATTAGGCACTGAAGCTGTAATTGTGCTGGTGATAGACATGCTGGTGATAGCAGTGGTGTTGGTGATAGACAATCAAAGATGGAAAGGATCGTGTGGCTTGAAATAAGATGGATTAGGGGAGAAAGAAGGTCTTAGTCTGATAGTAAAGTAAGGGGAGGAATTGAACAGGCTGATTGAATGACCATTCTCAGTCTAAGTAGGGATGCAGAGATATGGATTCTATGTGATAGATGTGTGTGGATACTAGCCTATTCTGCTACAGCCAGTAGGAATGTATGTGTTGACAAATTTGATTGACAAAGGCAAGTTGTACCAGACTACACAAATCAAACAGGTAATAGTTATCTCAAAAGAGGATGTTGACTTATTTCAACTATTTGCAGGGTCATTATGGCCAAACCTTTGGAAAATTACCATTGTTACACTTTATAACTCACATCTGTCTTAATTTATCCTGCAATATTATTCTTTTGCAAATTACTTTTTAAATCCTCTCTCTCCCTTTTGGGTAAGGGTGTGGGAGCATATGATAGATTTCAAATGTAGAGTATACCTACAGGATGAGAAATGTAATGGACAAAAAGGGGGCTTATGGACTTGTATCCCCTGGATAATTTATATGTTGAAGCTCTAACCTCCAATATGATTGTATTTGGAGATAGGGTCTTTAAGGAGGTAATTAAGCTAAAATGAGGCCATAGTAGTGATCCTCTAATTCTATAGGACTGGTGACCTTATAAGAAGAAGAAGAGAGAGTAAACATCCATAGAAAAGACTATATGAGGACACAGTTAGAAGGCAGTCATCTACAAGCCAATCAGGGAGCCCCTCCCTAAAACCAAACCTGCCAACACCTTGCTCTTGGACTTCCAGCCTCCAGAATCTTGATAAAATTAATTTATGTTGTTTAAATCACCCAGTGTGTAGTATTATGTTATGGAAGCCTGAGCAGACTAGGACAAGGGGATATGGTCAAATAGTAGTTACACAAAGGCAGAAAATCAAAAGGCAAATTGAGCTGAACTTCTTCACAGACCCAACTCTCCAACTGGAGAGTCATGACTTTGTCGAGAGAGTGGAGAAAATTCTTATCTTAATATGGCATAATCTTTTCTCCTAGTACCTTTTAAATAGCCTTGTTATACTGGATGCACTATACGTTTATCTTAAATTTATCAATAGCCTTGTTATACTGGATGCAGTATACATTTATCTTAAATTTATCATATTTAGGGGAAGATATTCTAAACAACATTTTTTTCAAAAGTTTATGAGAATAAAAGGAGTAGAATATACATATGAGTATATTCATAAGATATTTATTATTTATACATACATAAGAATATGTATATGTATATATTTGTTCCATCTTAACTTTTACGTAAACAATGTATAACTCCCATCTGTCTTAATTTACTTTCCTTGATCACTGTGTCTATTAGATGGCAAAAGGAAATAGAAAACACTAATATATCTTGTTATGTTTATACTGAGAATATTCTGTCAAACTTGTTGGAAATAATACAAGGAAAAAAAAGCTAGGAAACAAATTCCCACAGCATCAAGGACTTAATAACTGTTGAATGTATATGTGATAAAAATAAAAAGAGACTGTGAGGATAAGAAAGGGAGAGGAGAGTATGCCAGCTAGGATGCTTTCAGTGGGAAGTGATAAAATATCCAATGTAAGCAGGCTTAAATAATATAAGGCTATATTGCCCTAGCTACCAAGAAGATTGAAATTATGCTCAGGTGTGGGTTGATCAGGGTGGCAGTTTCTTCTCTGTATTATTTGCACAGGTCCGTGTGTCAGCTTCTTCCTAAGGCTGGCTTCCCTCATGGTAGCAAAATGGCTCTGTGAGTTCCAAGGGTTCACATGAATATTCCAAACTGAGAGGAGGAGAGAGTGTGATTGTTTAGTAGGTTTATGGAGTTATCAATGCTGTCACCATGGACCATTTATTTTTATTTATTTATTTATTTAGACAGAGTCTCTCTCTGTCACCCAGGCTGGAGTGTAGGGGCACAATCTTGGCTTACTGCAACCTCCATTTCCCAGGTTAAAGTGGTTCTCCTGCCTCAGCCTCCTGAGTAGCTGGGACTACAGGCACATACCATCATGACCATGGGCCATTTTTAAACTTTGTGCAGACTAGCCTTTTAAAGAACCTGGCATATTTGAGGAGTATCTTAAATTACAATGCAAGTTCTAAGCCAGTGAAGGAGCTGCCTGGCCATATCCTTTGATTCTAAAGTTGTTTAGGACAAAATCAGCACATTTTACAGTTTAGTTTAGAATTATATAAGCCTCTCTGTTGTACTGTGGGGAGGTATCCTTGACAGGACCTAACCTGGAAAGAGAGACAATAAGATCTTGTAATGACACCCAACGCTGCTGAAATAAGTGACCAGTACCTTGATTGCTTAAAATAACAGTAGTTTATGCTTTCACAGTTCTGGAAGCCAGAATTCAAAAATAAAGGTGTTAGCAGAGTTTTAGAGAAGACTCTAAAAGATAATACATTCCATGCCTCTATCTTGGCTTATAGGGGATTTTGGTAACCCTTGACATTTTATGACTTGCAGACACATCCTGCAATTTCTGCCTCATCTTCACATGGCCTTCCCCTCTGCATCTCTGTGTCTTCTTTTCTATCTCTTATAAGAACATTTCATTGGATTTAAAGCCCACTCTTAAGTCTAGAACCATATCATCTTGTGATCATTAACCTAATTATATCTGCAAAGACTCTATTGCAAAGTAATCTCACAATCACAGGTATTGAGGATTAGGATTTGGATCTGTCTTGTAGGAGACACTATTCAAGCACTGCAGATCTTTTGGAGAAAATTAGCATGAGTGAAGATACAGGCAGTGGAGGAGCAGAGTTTCTAGCACATCTTAATTCTGACAAAAAGAAGAATGTCATTTAAAGCAGCAGTCTCCCAAGAAGGGGGAGGTGAAAATATTTTGGAACTTTTATTTATAATTTTCTCCATCTAAGGAAATAAGAAAGAAATATATTTTCTAATATTGGGCATATAGATGGATACCATGGTCCTCCCTGGGTCTGTGGGTCACACAGGCATGTGTCAGGTACAGGAGGCATCTTGACTTTGGGAGGGAGAGCCACACAGATGTGGGGCTGACAGTCATGCACCTTTTCATCCATTTGTTTGATCTGTTTCAGGATCCATTGCTGTTTACATGAGCCCATTAAATGGAGTTATGAATATTTTCTACCTTATCTAAGTTGACCCTCACAAAATGAAGAAGTATCTTTAAATGTTGTTTCTAATTAAAGGCAATGCTAAGAATGCATAAGTAATAGAGAATAAATAGGAAGAGCTGACACTTCTACACTTAAGCATGGACTCTTATCAGCCCAAGTAGGAGGTAAAATTATGGTAATATAATCAGATCTAAGAAGCAATTAGATAACCAAATTTCAAATTATTAGACAGGAAATATTTGTATTCTGAATTTATGTCCACTGTTGTTAGTTGTTACCATCACTTAGGTCCATGATGTGTATCAAGACAGTAGTTATTTAAATGTACGTATTTGGGGAACACATTCTATTAATGGAGCAAAATTTGTAAATGTTGGAGGCCACTGGCTTCATGGAAATAACTACATCACTTGAGGTTTGATAGCTTTGCTTGAAAATCCCACTACAAAGTGAGTCATGAGAGTATTATTAACCCTTTGGGTGGCAAGAGAACAGAACCATAGGTTAGCAATGCAAGGTAGGTCAGAAATTAGCTGCCCAGCTTAATTTCTGTTCTGCTTAGCTGCTATCTGTTCTGCTATCCAATGCCAATCAAGTAGAGCAATAGCCAGAGTAGTGGACCAACAGATTCTACTCATTTGTGACAATTCATCTCTATCCTGTTAAATAGAATTCCAAGCACCAGTGTCAATTACAAAAAAGGGGAACACTGTATACCAATTTCCAATCCCAGGGGAGGACTCTAAAACCTTGCCAATTTCTTCAAAGATTCCTAAGTCTGGAGGGAGGTTTTTCACAAACCCAGCTGCCAGAATTCTGAAAGAGGTCTTGACTCTAGCGGGGACTCAAAGGGGACACAGCTGCTTCAGCAGTCATACCTCTACTACTTGCATTCTTAGCTCCAGTTTGGTAAGAAAGAACAATCATATGAGTCAGGCAAAGCAACTTTATTATTCAAGGATAGGCAGCTAATACAAACTGAAGCCTAGAATCTATGCTGAGTCAGTTCCCTGAGTTTCAGGAAAGTTGCCCAGGGCAGATGGAGTCTCATCTGTGCATGCCCGCTTTATACTGCAGGTGAGGGACACCAAAACCAATGCACTATGGGTTTTACACCCTGCTTGCCACTGGGTTACTGAGCACGAGCATTGCAAGACATCCTGTTCCAGGAGGGATGGAAAGGCCTGGGCTGTTCCAGGTGGTTTCTCTTTATGTCAGGACACTGCATCCTCAGCACATTCTCCGGTTTTCCCGAAAACTACAGCAGGAGGAGGAGGAAGAACTGGGTAAGCCAAGGCTATCCAGGGCCCTATATTCCTGCACACGTTCTTCCCCTGTTCCCAACACCAGCACATACTAATGGACACTATAGACAGAAAACTGAGCACCCTGGTCTGGAAGGAGACAGTGCTCCAGAGGAACATTCTGTAGTCTGGGTGCAACTGTAGCTCAATTGTACATCATTGTGGTAAAAGAAGAAAGGAAAGAAAAGCAAGAACATAGAAAAGGGAGAATGTGAAGCTAATGTTGGGTGTCAAGAAAAGTCCTAACAGCATTCCTTTAACTCATTTAGTTAGCAAATATTGACTGAATGATCCCAAGCTGCAGGTCCAGCAGGAATGCATATATAAATGAGGTGCAGGCAGTCTGTCAAGCTTCATGGAGCTTACAGTCAATGTTCATGTGTGTCTTCCCATCTTTTCACATTTTCTTTTTTTTTTTTTTAACTGGTCGGGGCACACTTGCTTATGGATCCATTGCTTACTCTTTTTTCTTTCTTTCTTTTCTTTTCTTTCTTTCTTTCTTTTTTTTTTTTTTTTTTTAAATGGAGTCTAACTCTGTTGCCCAGGCTAGAGTGCAGTGGCACAATCTTGGTTCATTGCAACCTCTACCTCCCAGGTTCAAGCAATTCTCCTGGCTCAGCCTTCAGAGTAGATGGAACTACGGATGCACACCACCATGCCCAGCTAATTTTTTATTTTTTAGTAGAGACAGGGTTTCACTATGTCAATCAGTCTGGTTTCCAACTCTTGGCTTCAAGTGACCCGCCTACCTCTGTCTCCCAACATGCTGGGATCTCAGGCGTGAGTCACCACACCCAATCCCATTGTTTACTCTTTGGCTACTCTTTTTATTAAAAAAAAAATATATATATATATACACACACACACACACACACATATGTATATGTATACATATATACATATATGTATGTATATGTATACATATATACATGCATATATATGTATATATATGTATATCCATCTATATATATGTATATATATATGTATATCTATCTATATATATGTATATATATAGATTTTTTTAATTGTACTTTAGGTTCTGGGGTACATGTGCAGATCATGCAGGATTGTTGCATAGGTACATACATGGAAATGTGGTTTGCTGCTGCTTCCATCCCCCCATCACCTATATCTGGCATTGATCTCCATGTTATTGCTCTCCAACCTCCCTACCCACCACTGTCCCTCCTGTCCCTCCCCTAGACACCCCCCAACAACCCCAGTGTGTGTGCTCCCCTCCCTGTGTCCATGTGTTCTCATTGTTCAGCACCCGCCTATGAGTGAGAACATGTGGTGTTTGATTTTCTGTTCTTGTGTCAGTTTGCTGAGAATGATGGTTTCCAGGTTCATCCATGTCTCTACAAGGACATGAACTCATCGTTTTTTATGGCTGCATAGTATTCCATGGTGTATATATGCTACATTTTCCTTGTCCAGTCTATCATCAGTGAGCATTTGGGTTGGTTCCAGGTCTTTGCTATTGTAAACAGTGCCACAATGAACATACATGTGCATGTGTCTTTATAATAGAATGATTTATAATCCTTTGGAAATATACCCAGTAATGGCATTGCTGGGTCAAATGGAATTTCTATTTCTAGGTCCTTGAGGAATCGCCACACTGTCTTCCACAATGGTTGAACTAATTTACACTCCCACAAACAGTGTAAAAGTGTTCCTATTTCTCCACATCCTCTCCAGCATCTGTTATCTCCAGATTTTTTAATGATTGTCATTCTAACTGGCATGAGATGTTATCTCAATGTGGTTTTGATTTGCATTTCTCTAATGACCAGTGATGATGAGCATTTTTCATGTTTGTTGGCCTCATATGTCTTCTTTTGAAAAGTATCTGTTCATATCCTTCGCCCACTTTTGGATGGGTTTGTTTTTCTTTTTTTTGCAAATCTGTTTTTTGTTCTTTGTAGATTCTGGATATTAGCCCTTTGTCATATGGGTAGATTGCAAAAATTATTGTCCATTCTGCTGGTTCCTGGTTCACTCTAATGATTGTTTCTTTCGCTGTGCAGAAGCTCTAGAGTTTAATTAGATTCCATTTGTCTAGTTTGGCTTTTGTTGTCAGTGCTTTTGGTGTTTTAGTCATGAAGTCCTTACCCATGTTTATGTCCTGAAAGGTTTTGCCAGGTTTTCTTCCAGGGTTTTAATGGTGTTAGGTCTTATGATTAAGTCTTTAATCTCCCTGGAGTTAATTTTAGTGTAAGGTGTCAGGAAAGGATCCAGTGTCTGTTTTCTGCACATGGCTAGCCAATTATCCCAACATCATTTATTAAACAGGGAATCCTTTCCCTATTGCTTGTTTTTGTCAGGTTTGTCAAAGATGAGATGGTTGTAGATGTGTGACGTTGCCTCCAGGGCCTCTGTTCTGTTCCACTGGTCTATATATCTGTTTTAGTACAAGTCC
>CAUYLG010040600.1:0-49873 GCA_963573385.1 Cacajao melanocephalus
TTGAACTCCTAACCTCAGGTGATCTGCCCGCCTCAGCCTACCAAAGTGCTGGGAGCCACTGTGCCCAGCCTAATTTTGTATTCTTAGTAGAGATTGGGTTTCACCATGTCGGCCAGGCTGGTTTTGAACTCCTGACCTCAAATGATCCACCCACCTTGGCCTCCCAAAGTGCAGGGATTACAGGCATGAGCCACTGTGCCTGGCAGTAAGTAATTTATACATTCAACAATAGTCTCAGAGAGTCATGGCTGCTCCACGTCCTCACTAATAGTTGGTACTTTCATTTTCAGTTTTGCCATTCTCATGGATGTGATTTTAAAGTCCATTTCTTAAATGGCTAAGGAAAGCAAGCACCTTCTCATATGTTCATTGAGCATTTGAATATTTTTTGTCATGTGTTGGTTAAAATCTTTTACTCACTTTTAAAAATTTGGTCATCTGTGCTTTTGTGTGCATTTCTAAAGTTTGACAGTTTGTGATAAGCAATCAAAGAGCATTATAAAAGAAAGGAATGTGATGACAGTTTAATTCAGGAGGAAGATGTGGGAGTATGTGATGGTGGATGAAAAATAAAGCTCCTGGCTGGGTACAGTGGCTCACGCCTGTAATCCCAACACTTTGGGAGGCCGAGGTGGGCAGATCACCTGAGGTCAGGAGTTCAAGACCAACCTGGCCAACATGGTGAAACCCTGTCTCTACTAAAAATACAAAAATTAGCTGGGTGTGGTGGTGGGCGCCTGAAATCCCAGCTACTTGGAAGGCTGAGGCTGGAGAATCACTTCAAGCTGGGAGGTGGAGGTTGCAGTGAGCCAAGATCATCCTACTGCACTCCAGCCTGGGTGACAAGAGCAGAACTCCATCTCAAAAATAAATAAAATAAAATAAGCTCCCCAGCCTTTGGTGTGGTCCCTAGGTCCTAGAATAGAGAAAGATTTTAGGAAGAGAGGAGGATGGCACCCCCTTTTGCAAAACATCTCTGAAGGGGTAGGACCTTGGAGAAAAGTAGCTGTGGGTGACAGGTCCAGATACCAAAAGCTGCGATCCCGGGGCCCATGAAAGGAGAAGGAAGCTTCACCTGGAAGCATTGGGTTTGCTCATGACCCTGTGCCCTTTGAAGGACCAAGACAGATAGGGCAACTCTGGGACAAAAGGGACCAGCAGTGCAGGATAAACAGAAAAAAACCCAGGCTGGAAAAGGTGTCTTGTGTAGCAAGGAACAACTATGGCAAAGGCAGCGGCAACTGAATCAATCCAGATTATTCTCCGCTTGAGGATAAAAGCCTATTGGTTTTCGTTTTTGGATTGCCTAAAACAAACTCTTTGAAGACTGCAAGAGACCCACAGTGGATAAGGAGAAGCCCCATGACTTCCTGCCAGTCAGCCATGTGGGGCCTCAAACCAGTTCTAAGTAATTTGAGAAATAAAGAAAATGTGATATGATTTGCATCCCTCCTGGCTGGAGCAGTTTATACATTCAGAACTAGATTACTTTTTAATTTTGTTATGTAGTGGCCAAAGCATATGCCTTGCATAATTTTTATTTTTGATACTTATTCCTTGTGTTATTCTGTGAAGTTTTGTAAATGTTTTCATAAACTCTAAACATTTTTCATTGATTTTTTTCCTAATTCCAGAAGTAATCCTTGTAAATTATAGAAAAGTTTTAAGAGATAAAAGCACAAAGAAAATGAATCTTTTATGATATGATTTTTAATAACCATAAATATTATTTGTGCACATATATTTCATTGTTTCCCAGTGTTGGACATTTTAGGCTATTTTCAATGTTTTCTTCTTATAACTAATATTGAGATGGACTACACGTTCTTAATTTTTTATTTCAGATAAATCCTACTAATGGAATAACTGAGTCAAAGGGTATATCCATCTTTAAATGTTTGTTACATATTCCTAAATTGCTTTCCAAAAAGTTGCATCAGTGAACTCTATCACTATCTCAGCAGCAATGTGGTGGGACAGTGGCTGTTTCTGGCCCCTTGCCAACATCAGCTGTCGTCATTTTTTTTTTTTCTGGGTTTGGATGATGAGTCTATTGGTACAGCCAACATTCACGTATTCATACTTTGGCTTCTTCAGACACCTTGATCTTTGAGACTAGACTTTGCAGAGTCAGACACCACGTAGAAGCACATGGGCCCCACATACAACACTCCTGCTTCGTAGTGAGGGAGACAAACTACCCATGTCTCCTGATCAAAGTACTTTTTTATTCTTACACAAAAATCTTAATTTGCTCTGGCCTCCAAATTCATCTTGAGGGATGTTCTCTTCACGTGGAGCTGGTTTAAACAGAGGCCGCCTCATCAGAGCAGACTTTCAGTCCTACAGGAGTCTCTAACCCATGATATGTACATGTAAGTTTGTGCAGACAGGGAACACATGTGACAGGGAACCACTTTGGTGGTACTGGATGGGTGGTGTTTCTTCACTGGATTTTGGTGACTGCTTCACGGATGCAGGTGGCCACATAATCTAGATTTTTGGTGGTTAAGCCACACATGTTGATTCGACCACTTGGCAGCAAATAGATTTTTTGTTTTGTTTGTTTTTAGGTATTGTCATTTCTTAAATGCCATTACGTAAAGCAGGTCACTGTCAGCTCTGACCTGGATGACATCTAACAGCCTCTTAATGGTGCCCCAGTCAACATACTCCTCACTTCAATTAACTCTTCATGCTCTACCCAGAGTGTTTCTTCTAACTTGTGAATCTGATCCCTTCCCTGCTTAAAATCTTTTAATAGCTTCTATAACCTATAGAATGAGGCCTCAGTGTCTTTACGGTTCATGAGGTTCTTCATGTCCCAGTTCTACCTACTCCTTTGGGATCTTCCCTATCATTTCATCTGTGTCCCAGGCATACTGTGTCCTAGGCATACTGAACTCATGGGACGCATACTCTGTGTCCCAGGCATACTGAATTCATTTCTGCTTTTAGGAATTACTCACATTCTCTCTTGGTCTCTGTCTCTTCCTCTCTTTCTGCCTTCTGATCTCTACATATACGAATTCTTGAGGTTGGAACATGCACTTTCTTCCTCTAACTCTAGCTAACCGCCTTCTCTTCCATCGGTGAAGAGCGTTTGAACTTTGTCATATCTGAGATGATTGGACTGGCGTCTGGCGCTAGGCAACACCGCCCCCTTGAGGAGCTCTTCATATTCTGGGCCCACCAGCTGGCTGTCTCCTGGAATGCTTGCAGAATGTAACTGATGGATATTTAGGGATCCTAATGCCAGTATCCCAATGATCCATATCCCAATGATCTCTTCAAATGTTGCCTCTGCCTCATCCCCTCTCCCCTTGATTCTTCTGGGATTTCAAAAAGCCTGTTAGACCTCTTGCCTGGATCCTCACGGTCTCTGATTCTGTCTTTTGTATTTTCTTTTTGTTTCTCTGTGTTGCATTCTACTTTTCTCGCATCTTCCAGTTTGCCATTTCTCTGTCCAGCCATATATTAAACCCTTCTGTAGTGAGCTATTAATTTTGGTTATAACATTTTTAAGTTTTAGAATTTCTATTTGGTTCTATTTCAGTTCCATTATGCTACTTTAAATATATATTCCGGGTCCCTGCTAAAACTTGTAAGCCTCTGTCTTATTTCTATAAACATAGCATATTTGTTGTATAGTTTGCATTTGATAATCTTAGTAGTTAGGTCTTTGTGTGTCTATTTCTGTTGTCTGGTCTTTCTGCTCTTTTTCACATATAGTATGTGGTTTCTGAGTGCGTCTGGTCATTTGTTTCTGCTAGGTGCCTAGACGTACTACTAGTCCAGGTCTTCCCTCATCTAAGTTCAGTTCTTGAGTTTCCCTTGGCCACTGAGGCATGGTTAAACCAGGCTGCAGGTCACTGTGAGGTTTTTCTTCCCGTTCACTTTGTTCTGAGGCTGTGTCCTTCTGGGTTCCTGGAGAGGAGATATCCTACCATGGTACCTATTTTTGGTGGGCTCTGCATTTTGACTTTTGTCTTCTTGGGTTTGGGAATTTGCGAGGTTAAGTTTTCAACTGTACCTTTGGATCAACAAATCAAATGCACTCAGAATAAAGGCAGTGGGCTTACCTCTGAGCACTGGGCTTACCTCTCTGGGTTCTTAACATCTCTTAGATTTGAGCTCAGTAATTTCTCTCTAGTGTGTTTTGATATTTGATGCTTTTAAAAAATCCAGATTTTTTAGTTATCCTAGGAAGCTGGATCAATCCTAATCACCTTACTTTCCATGCCAGAGGTGGAAATACCTATTTCCGATTTTTCTTGGCTCTAGGAGTGCCAAGGGATAAAACTTGTATTTAGCTCTGGGTTGCAGTTCAGCTATGAAAATATCTCTCTAGACTGTATATATGGACTCTGAGGCTGAAAGAGGCCAAGCCAGAAGGAGAAACCAAAGCCCCTTTTCAGCTCCTTAGATAGGTGGCAGGGTATGTGCATAATACTCTGTCTGGCTGTCATTGTCCAGAGCACTCCTCTTAACGCTAAGGCAGGCTGTGTCCCTATCTCCACTACTTGGCTCTCAGATACTGTAACAGAGCTAGGGCATTACCATCTGCAACTCCCAGAATGCACTTCTACTGGGATTCTTCTGGTCACTGGCCCTACTGAGTGTCCTTGATTTTAGAAACCACGTTTCCCAGCATGCAATGCACCGCCGTCAGTCCCCAGCCCCAGTCTCACTTGTTTTTTAATTGTGTTCTTACAATCTCTGACTGAATGTAGAAAATGGTGGGTCAAAGGAGAGGAAAGGAGGAAAAAAGTGCTGGCTGTCCATTTTTCTTGTGGTTCAGACCTTGAGTCAGGGTCAGGCTGAATAATGGCCCCCTAAAGATGTCCACATCTTAATCCCTGGGAATTGTGACTCTGTTACCTGCTGTTCTGATTAAGCTAATGATGTTGATGGGAGGATGGCTTGAGCCCGGGAGTTCAAGAGCACCTGGGGCAACATGGCAAAACCCCATCCCTACAAATACTAGAAAAATTAGCCAGTCGTGGAAGCGTGTGCCTGTGGTCCCAGCTACTCAGGAGGCTGAAGTGGGAGGATCATTTGAGCCTGGGAAGTTGAGGTTGCAGTGAGTTGTGATCGCACTCCTGCACTCCATCCTGGGCGACAGAATGAGAAAAAAATTAAAAATAAATGAAAAAGAATAAAAAAAAGCTAATGATGTTGAAATGAGGAGCATATTCTAGATTATTCAGGTGGTCCCAGTGTAATCATGAGAGTTCTTAGCAGAGGTAGGCAGGGTGTCAGGCAGAGAGGAAGGCCGATGACAGAAGCAGAGGCAGGAGTGACGGGAGGGACTATGAGGCAAGGATTGCAGGTGGCCTCTAGAAGCCGGAAAAGGCGAAGACACGGATTCTCCCCTGGGGACTCCAGAAGGAATGCAACCCTGCTGACACCTTGATTTTAGGACATCTGACTTCCAGGACTGTAAGATAAATTTGTCTTGTCTTAAACCACAAAGTTTGTAGTATTTTGTTACAGTAGCAGTAGAAAATGAATACAGGCAGGCCATCGATTTATCATCCAGTTTTACAACTACTGTACTTAGGGGAAATGATTCTCAGATTCTAGAAACAGGTCAATGGTATGCTCAACAAAACCCATCATGACTTTTGGGTGAGGTTGAGTGTTTTGTCTTTTTCTGTGCCTTTTATGCTGCTCCTTCTCCCTTTTGTGTGTTCCTTATTTAATTTCACATAGGCATCTTATCACAATGTGGAAACTGCCCTGGCTTTCTGATACCTTCTTTCTGAGCAGAAAAGAGTCACTTCCTTTACACAGTGATGAGGCAGGTTATGTATCTCCACCCAGTTCATGCCAATTGTGCATTTTCTGTGTAAAATCCAGTGTTAATCACTGGCCTAAATTTTGAAAGTCCCCTTGATGAAATAAAATGAAATAGAAAGGCTGGGATTAATGGCTCGTGCCTGTCATCCCAGCACTTTGGGAGGTAGAGCCAGGAGGATGGTTTGAGCCCAGAAGTTCGAGCCCAGCCTGGGTAACATGGGGAAACCCTGTCTCTTCAAATAAATAAGTAAATAAATTAGCCAGCCATGGTGGTACATACCTGTAGTCCCAGCTACTTGAGAGGCAGAGGTAAGGATCACCTGAGCCTGGGAGGTCGAGACTGCAGTGAGCCATGATCACATCATTGCGTTCCACCTTGGGCAGCAGAGTGAGATCCTCTGTCTCTCTCAAAAAGAGTAAAATGCAATGAATATTCCACCTATTTCAAGTATTCCGTTGAAGATGTCTTCAGTGTTTTAGATTGTAGCCTAGGCATTTACAACAGGTTTTGACAGTGCTAGGAAAAGGCAGTGTGACATGGCAGGCAGAAGACAAGCAGCCCCGTCATCTCCCTGTGCTCCTGCTGCTCTTTCAGGAAGTGGGGATTGACTATTTTGAAATTTATCTATTTTACATTTTATCTATTTACATAAATTTGGAGCTGTGAAAACAGAAGGCACAGTCCTTGCTCTTGCTCTTGCATTTATCAAGGGAGACAAGCAGCTCAAGAAATAATTATCATGCAGCATGATCGTTGCTGTGGGACAATGATGATATGAGCATGTAGCTGAACCAGGAGGAGGTGGTAATGGCATGCATTAATCAATTCATACTACTCCATGCACACCCTGTGTCGGATGCTAGATGATGCCTCACCTTGTAGAAAGAAATTTGTTTGAAACCGTAGGCCACATGTGCTCAGGACTTCCTCACCTCCACCCCAGAGGTGTCCCTGCTGATTTTGAAGTGATGACTTGCCTATAGGTGGGAGGCAGCCGCCCCTCTGGGCTTAGGGAAGACCCTGTACCTTAGTCTCTGAGGCTTTGCAATCTTCCCCTCAAAAACTGTGTTGTTTTCAAACTTGATTGAGCCTCAATGATGGGTTTGGGGTGACTGTTTGTGTAACCTGAAGCCCAGGACAGACTTGAGTATATATCTCTGAAGCTCAAACATTGTCCATCTGAGGAGTTGACCCACCTTTTCACAGTCTTGCTTTGATTTCTCTCTTCTTTTCCTACATACTTGTGTTCAAATTCACAGACAGAAAGTCTGGAGCTCCCAGATATAACTGTATTTTTTTTTTTTTGCTTGAACCCAGCTTAGCTCTCAGAGACTCCCTTCTTCCTAGCCTGTGGTAGAAAAGCTAATCTTGCCACTTCAAGGTCATTCCATCAATTCTGGTTTAGACCGTATGCCTCTTTGGGTCCAATATTCAGACAATCTTTGCGTTCTTCTTTTCCCCTTCTGTCCAACAGTCAGCCAAGCTCCAAGGGACATTGTTATCTGTGGTGTCAGGGAAAAGGCATTGGTTCTTCACAGGCTCTTGCCCTCAGGCATCCACAATGGATGTCACGTGTCCTTTCTCTTTGTGAGGACAGTCTTGGCTATTGCTGTGGGAGCTGGGCTTCTCTGCTGACCACGCGTCCGCTTGGCTGCAGCCACAGTGATTTCCCACTGTGCTGCCCACCACCTTGCCCTGCTATGGGGTCTGCTTATCTCATCCTTCACCATCCTGTTGGGCAATCCTGCGCTCTCCAGGCCTACCTTCCATGCCTCTCCTTGGGTATGTGGAAAGTCCAGGTTTCCTCTGCCCTGCGGGAACCAAGGAAATCCTCAAGCCGTGGCAGGGCTGGCTCAGATCCCCCTTTGCTAAACCCACCACACTGCCTTTTCTGAGCTCTCCTGGCCATCCTGTGTGGATGTGGGGTGTTCTTTGGGTTTGTCTCTTCCTACAGTTGCAGGCAATGTGCACTGGACACAAAGACCCTCTATTCCAAGCATAATTCTCCAAGCGTATCGAGGATTTTATTACCATCTTTATCTTCCACCCAGTTTCAACACTGAGGTGAAGGCAAAGAGTAAATGCTACACCAGCATTTAAACTTTCTTGCTTTCCTTTCCCAATTTCATCCAAGAGTTTTTGTTTGTTTGTTTGTTTGTTTGTTTGTTTTTCCTTCAGCCCACAAGAGGATTGTGTTCTTCCTTGCTCTCTGGTTTCTGGAAATCACTCTAGGCAGGATTGGAAAAGTATGATTTGTAGGCCAAATCTGGCTACAGCCTTTTTTGTAAACCAAGTTTTATTAGAACACAGTCACACCATTCGTTTATTTACTGTCTGTGATCTGCCTGCTACAGAATTGATTAATTGAGATAAGAACTATCAGGTTTGCAAAGCCTAAAATAGTTACCGTTTGGCCCTTTACAGAAAGAGTTTGCCAACCTCTACTCCAGGCTCTGAATCCTCTAGGTTTGACACTAGATATTTACAGCCAAGATTTTTGAATCTAAAGAAATCACTTCTCCCCAACTTCCACCCTGGTCCTTGGTCTTGCGATGGAAAGTCATGGTGACTTCAAGACTCTTTAGGAACTCAACGCCAACTCAAATTCTCATGGGATTCATTTGTGTCTTCCCTTCCTTAGCACAGCAAGTCTGGTTTGGTTTTAATAAGAAGGGGAAGTGCATCAATTACTATTTCAAAGGGTTCCTTGATGCTTTCCTTCTGATTTTCTGCTGGGGGCCTCTGTGGCTGTATCCCCAGGCAGATGCCTGGGCAGTGTACTCTCCAACCCCTGCAAGTGGAACGAATTTCCCCAAGGGAAGCAAAGAGTCCCTGGCTCCTGATGAGCTGGTTTTGGGCAGATTCACCAAATGCAAGAATCATTGAATGTTTTAGCTGGAAAAGATGATCATACCCAGCACCTTCTGCACTGACCTGCTTGTCCCCCATCTGGTTTAACAACGGAGACAAGACATGGGGAGAGTTTGAGGAGAAATGAGGAGTGGCCTGGTTAAGAGCACACAGCCCAACTTGTGGACCATTTGCTCCCCCTCCAATTGCCTGTGCCTGGGCTGAAACATACCAGTGAAAGCACCCCATGGCATGAGCCTGACCTAGGCTGGCTTCCCTAGCTAGATGCTCCCACTCATGCAGCAGCCAGGGGCTCAGAGGAGTAGCATGAGTTCACACAGTAGGCAACAGGACAGGACCACTGACGATCTGTGGCTCCCAGGTCCCTGCATTCCATGTTTCTGAAATGTCCCTGTCTTTTTTTATGTTACCCATTTCTCAGATCTCTGGTTTAGGGAAGAAAAAAGATGAAAGTTACAGTAGGACTACAAAGATACAACTGGGATGGAGGGTTTTGGGTGAAGGAGTGTTGATTCCAAAGGACCACTGGCCATAGTCACACCACCCACCCCAGCCAGCCTCTTCTTCCTTCTTTTTCGCTTGGAAATTGCTTCTTAGATAGTAACCACTGTTAATGACAACACTGGTTACACTGCCTAAAGGAATATAATGTATTAATCATAGCTAATATCATTAGCACTTACAATTTACAGGGCAACTCTGACACAGACCTGGTTAAAGCTAATGGCTCCCTGCTCTGCGCTGGCTCCAGGCCCCACTCCTTACATGGTTATGATGGTCCTTGCCAAGCTCTCCTACCTCCTCTCTAGTTATGCCCCCTTCAGATTCTCTGCTTCAATCAGATTTTAGTTCTTTGGACTTAAAAAAAAATTCCTGATATGTACTTATTCTCTTTTGCCAGTGAACCTTTGAACATAATGTTTTCTCTGCTAGAAAACTGTTTCTACCCACCTCCTGCACTCACACATTGACCTACATCCCAATTCCTTTTTTCCTAATTCCTTCTTATTCCTCAGAGTGCAGCTTAGCCATAACCTCCTCCTGGAAGCCTTCCCCAGAGGAGGACTTTCATGTCCTGGGACTTCCATGACATCCCCCTTATAGCACAATGATCTCTTCACGTCTTTGGGAGCCTCCTTAGGCCAGGGCTTTGTCCAGGTGCTTAGTCCTTAGAAAAACTTTAATAAATATTTGCAGAATAAATGAATGAACCAATGTCTGAACAAATGGAGGTTTTGCTAACCCCTTTTGTAGAGCTCCTACATGGCTTGCCCAAAGTCAGCTGCATAACAGGGAGCAGAGTTGGGAGTCAAAGGCAGGCTTACCAAATACATGTCCGGTGCTTTTCCTAGTGTCTTATAAGGCCTGACATAAGCCTGGCTATTCAAAGGGCTTAAGGGAAACCTAAATAAATAATTAGAGTAATGTGTGGGAGAAAACACACAAGGAACAAATCACGATTATTTCTGGGCAATGAAGGATTGCTCTAGAGAGAAGTTTTTGTGAGCTTATGCAATGGTCGCATCTCCAACCATGCTCTCTTCAAATTCTGAGCTGGGGGACTGGGAGTGTTGTTCAAAGGAGACGAAACTACCTGTAATTTCTTTTTTTTTTTTAATGAAGAGAATATATTCATGTATTATTTGAATAATTAAAAATTACTTTTAAAAATGAGCACTGCCAAGGGATTTTTGTGTACCATGCTCTTCAGCTGATGAATTTTTCCATTAAGGGATTTCCAAATGCTAATTTCCTTGTCTGAGGCTCTTTCCAAATGCTAATTTTTTTTACTGCTTATTCCAAAAAGAAAGGAAAAAAGAAACAAAAGAAAAAGCAAAAAAGGAAAGCATGAAAACAACCAATATACTTATGCTCCAGTTATCAAAGATGCTTACCGCTGCACTCACTGAATGCAAAACTAATTGAATAGAGAAGATGGACTGCGGTGACTGAAGTGTGACAATGACTAGACTACTTAATTTGTTGTTTTCTTCCAATTTATGACTCTTTGTCACAGACGATTTGTCTTTGATGCTATTTCTAGTCATAAAGCATCTGGTCTGTATAATTAAGGGGAGCTGAGAAAATGTAATTAGCCAAACACGCGGGAAGGAGATGGCAAATCTTCTTCATGACAGAAATGTAGCCCCGAACCATATTCCTTTCAGATAAAGATATTATTCACTGACTCAGGTGGGATGGTGAGTTGCTCCATTCCCTGAAACCGTCCTCTATCTCTCCCTCTAGTGGTTGATCTGTTTTAAAAACCCGCCGGTATGCGCTGCTCCCTCACCCCCAGCCCCATTCCCCATTGTGGATAAATGTATAAAAATCCACGCCTGGTGGCTTAGAAATGGCCCTGGCAGACGTATATGAGCATGGCCTAAAGTCTGGCTCAAAAGTAAACGCCATCTGGGGGATAAGAAGAACGTCAGAGGAAGAACATAGAACAATAGCAGCAACTTTCAAATAACCAGGAAACCCAAACGTGTACACCACACCATCCTCTAGAAAGGACAAGGTGGTAATGTGAGCACACATGTCCAGACCCCAGCGCCCCTTGGACAAGCCCCGTGCCTAGTGTCGCAGTTGAGCATTCGTACATGAAACAGATTATTTGATTGCATGTTGTGGGACCTGATGGGTATTATCAGGATGGAGTTGTAATAGAGAAAGAATGTTACAGCTACAAGAGTGTGGACAGGTTCAGATGTAAAGACATATGTGGAGCCTGAAGAGTTAAGGCTTTCTAAGTCATTCTCTTGAAACTAATCCTTGGACGTGTTTTGTCAAATGGTGAATAAGGCTGATCTGAAACAACAGCAACAAAACACAAACCAAATGTCCCCATCAGGCCTGACTGTAATCTGTGGCTGAAAATGGTGCCACCATGACAGCAGTAACTCATATTTCATTACCCCAGTTGCTGAGTAAAATACTGGTAAGCAAAGGACATCTGGCTCATAGAATGTGGATTCAAAGCTCAGACCCAGTTCACCACTGTGTGCAACCTCAGGTGAGTTGCTCAATCTCCTACACTTGGTTTCTCATTTGGGCAATGTAATGACGTCTGTTTCATAGGGTGATGGTGAGGATTAAATAGTTAGTGAGTGCAAGTAAAGCATCTCGGACAGGGCTGTGCCCATGCAGACTGAGTAGCTGATCATTATTACTGCTGTACTCATGTTTACCATGTCCTCCTGGGTCCCCAGGATGTGTCTCCTGTTTGCTCACAAACAAGTGAGATCTGCCATGATCTCTTGGTTCCCTGATCTCCTGTGGCCCTGCCTGCAGAGTAGGTGATGGACTCTTCGTTGCTTTTCTGTCCCACCTTCATGCTTGACATTTCTTGGGGTGACTGGTTGACTCACCTCCATCCTCCCTCTTCTTGCCCTGTGGTCCTAATTGATCTATGTGACCCTAGTTTTCACCATGAGAAGTTAATTTCAGAGTTGGGCCTTGATTTGTGCTGTACCAAGCAGTATGGGTCCCCTGTGAATGTGTAGCTTGGAACAAACAGACTCAGAAGTTGACTGTAGCTGGAGAAGTTTTTGTGGGCTTATGCAGTGACCACACCTCCAACCATGCTCTTTCCAACTTCTGAGTCAGCTCCTGTTTCTTAGAGAGCTGGAGGGTGGATGCTTGCCCCATTCAGTGCACCTTTCACCTTCTCTACCCTTGGTCCTTAATGAGGATTTGTGCCTCAAAGCACAGAGTTCTCTACCACTCCCTTTAAGTGGCAGGTGGCAAATACCCGTCCTGCATTTCTTCCCAAGCTGGAAGTAGGTTTTGTTTATAAAGCTGGAGCAGGCAGAAAAGTTACTGCCTGGAGAGAATGAGAACATCTGCAAAATGAACAGATCTCCTGTTTTCCATGGCATTGGGCATTAAACACTATCACAGATGGCTTTACAGAGGAGTACGGACAATGTACAGAGATCCAAACATGTCTGTTTATTTACTCCTTCTCTTGGGAACAGCAACTGTGGGACTAGGCAAAATGGTATAAGAAAAGAACACTCGCTTTGGAGTCCAGACAAATCCAGCTTTAAAACCTCGTACCTTAACATACGTTTCTATGCTGATTTAGTTGACCTCTGAGCCTCAGTTTTCTTGTCTGTAGAATCAAGATGGCACTACAATATTATGCAGGGTTTCTTAAGTTGTAAGTGACTGAAACCCAACTTGAACTTGCTTAGTCCATGAAAAGGGAATCTATTAGCTCATGTAACCCAGCCAAGAAAAAGCCTGGCCTCAGAGTTCGCTGGACTCAGGGACTGGATTCCTACCAGGTGAAATTCTTGTTTTTGTTTACTTCCGGAAAGGTAATTTTTATAATAAATAATAATAAGAGTGGCAATAATAAAAGTGGTTTTATCCTCTCCTTCTGAAAATGGGCTGCATTCGCTGGCGAGGAACATGTCCTAGGCTCAAATCTTTCCACATAGAAACCTTTGTAGACATTTCCAGGAAATTACTCTGATTCCTTAAGCCAAGGACTCTTGCCCAGTTTAGGCCAATCACAGGCCAGTGGGAGGAGGTGCTACACGTGGCTCAGCCTGGGTCATGGGACAGCCCTGTGGGTACATAGTGGCATAATGAGGCTTTGGGAAATCACTATGAGTCATCCCAACCTGTCTACTTCCTCATGGCACTTTTGTGATTTGAAGGAAGTCACACATTCACATAGCTCCTGGACTAGTCTCTCTGGTGATTGTCCTCCTAGAGGAAGCTCTGGGGAGAATGTGGGCACCTCAGCCTCTCTGTTCATCGGACCCTTCAGACTCACTATGTGCAGTGTGCTGCTTACCATTCTCTTTGTGTAGCTTCCTGACTTGCTGTGTCTGCAGATGGCCCCACACCTGGCCTGAAGTCTGGCAGCACCTTTGGTATCTCCAGGGCTCCCACAGCCGACGTGGCTTCTACCGCAGGCACACAGCTCTTTTGTGTATCCTCTTTCATCCCTATGGCTGTCCCTGTGGTCTATTACCTCACAGCCTCCTCAACAGGGGCCATCTCTGATCACATTGGTCCCCTGCTTCCAGATGACAGTGGCTGTCCATTATCTCCCAAATTAGTGGGAGACTCCAAAGCTTGGCATTCAAGGATTTGTCTTATTTATTTATCTTATCCCAAACACCTTCCAAGCCACCCTTGCAGTGTTGGGTGTTTAGATCCTGCTACTGTAGGACAAACAAGTAGGAAAGCCTTTGGGGACCAGTGTAAGGAAATGAGCAGGAGGGAGTGAGACTGGCTGGTGGTGGGTTGCTAGGCAGCCTCACAGCTAGAAAAGCAGCCTACATGAGGCAGATGATCCTAGAAGCCAGTGAGAACTCCCACATTCTCTGATGTGTGTTTTAGTTAAGATCAGCCAACTTAGGGTGCTAACCAATGGAATTTTGTGAATGCATTTACCTCTGATATTTAATATGTTGAGGCTCAAGACATTTTTCCCTCTTTGGTGGTGAAAAAACCCATAAACTACTATTGTTTTTACTGGGGAATGTGTATGGGCAATTGGTGGGAGTGGTGTAGAGTGGGAGAGATTTTCCAAGTAGCAAAAAAGAAGACTAAAATGAAAGCCATTATTCTGCCTTTCAGCACTAGTTGCTTTTATTTCATGATGGTTGCCTAGAGACTTTGTTTATATGTATTTATAAAGAAATAAATGCTGAACTTAGGCCTAGAAATCCCAGTGAAAAACGTGTCATTCTCAGCTTTGAGATGTTTGTTCTCTGAGGATAAGAGGCCATGCTTGCCTGGATTCTTCTAGTTTAAGACTCTCTTTAATCTGCTGATGAAGTTTTACATATGTATATACACACATATATATACCCCTCTCCCCGCCACACACATATCTTAAACATTTTAAGCTGTCTTTTAAAAATCACACTGAACAATTCTTTATTGCCAGCAGGCACTCATTTCATCTTAGGAATGCTAGCAAATGCTCCTGGTACCTAAGCACGATTAATAGAGAGGAACAGATGAGACCCAATGCAATGGTGGCTGATAATTCACTTCCTGCTTGTCATGGGCCTTGGCTCAGCTCAGCTATTCATGCAGATGAAGGCTGAGGAGATGGGCAACCAACAGAAAGGCTCCAGGTTTGGCTTCTGTGTATTAGATGACTCATAGGTCAAAACCAGATTTTTCAAACCCTGCTCTGGCTGAAAAAGTCTCAATTTCCCTGTGCCTCACATCCTGTTCTGTTTTTATGGGGAAAAAAGAAAAAAAAAACCATCAAAAGAAATGCACATTGATTGATTTCCCAGGCTTGCTTTTTTTTTATTTCCTGGTACTAAAAATTTTCTTTTCCACTCTTACTCTTATAAGCCTGCAATTAATTTAGCATTTGAAATGTGGGCTTCTGAAACAAGCTCCCGTGAATGCTGCATAACCATGTTTGGTTTTGTTTTCTCCTAAACTCCTCTTCTGGTTTTTGTTAACATTAAAAACACACACACACACACACACAAAGGCGGACGGGGACCGGGGAAGGGATTTTCCAATGTGTTTTCAAAATAACCACTTACAGTCAAACATCAGCAAGGCAAGTTATTCTAATATTGCAGTAACAACTTTCCAGGCACCAAGAAAGAAGGCATGTTGCGATAACTTTAACGCAAATTGCTGACAACATAATCATTGTCTTTTCCTCTTAGAGAAGTAAGAATTTTCCAAGCACTCTTGAGGACTGTAAGCTTTTCTGTGCCCTTAGAAATCGTCAAATTTTAATCCTTGTTAGATACTAGTCAGTATTTCCAGAGGACAGGAAGTGCCACATGACTTTGAGTATCAAGCTTATGGTTGCCAACAAAGGACAACTACCTGCATTACATGAGTGGTAACTGCATGGTATGCCCGGACGATAGTGTGCATGTTCACCTACTCATTCATTCATTCATCCCATATTTATAATCAGCAATTAACGTAGACAGGATTCCTGTTCTAATATGTTTTTCAGGCTGATGTGAGAGGAGATAGGAGAATGTAAATAGACATTGAATAAGTATTTACAAGTGCACTTAGTTTTATAGAGAAGAGGGCAGTTCTCTACATAATAGAATTAACTTAGTCTAGGAGCATGTGAAACAGTGCTGCAAAGAAGGCCACCAGTCTCTTCTCCCAACCCTCTAAGCACTTGCCACTCTAAGAGATGAGGTCTATTTTCCCTCCCCTTGAACCTGAGCTGGCCTTGTGGCTTGCTTTCATCAACAGAATGTGGCAGAAAAGATACCATGTGACTTCCAAGCATAGTCATTAAGATCCCTTGTAGCTTCTGTTTTCTCCCTTTGGAAGCCAAGCCCATATAAAGAAGTCCAGCTGGAGAGAAAATGGGACCCAGTCAGCCATCCCATCTGAGGTCCCAGATGTGTGTGTGTGAAGCCACCTTGGACCCTCCAGTCTCAGTTAAGCTGGTCCAGTGACACATAGGGCAAAAATCCGCTGTCCTCTACCAAGCCCAGCTACACGGCAGATTCATGAGCAAATGAATGGTGGTTGTTTTAAGCCATTAGGTTTTGAAGAGGTGGGTTTTGAAGAGCAATGGATAACTGAAACAGTGTCAGGGAGGTTTTCTGGAGGAAGTTCTATTTAAGCTAAGTTTGAAGAGTGGGCACAATTTGACTCTTCAGGAAAGAGTTAGTATTCCAGGAAGATGGAGCAGCCTGGTAAGACCTCCCAGGCTGAAGTAACATGACACCTTCAAGAACTAGAAGCAACCCAGTATGACCAAAATGTAGTGTAGTGAACATGGGGGCTGGGGAGATAGAAGAGGCTGGTAAGTAAGAAAAGAATATAACTGATACTTATTGAGTGTCAAGTGGATGTTCAGACCTTCATCTGACATAATTAGCTTAGCAAAAACGAAAGTAAGACCTTTGTTCAGAGGGAGGAAATTCTATGTCATGGATGTTTCTGGCTATTAACACAAAGACATGGCTGATTACAAGTAAGACCTGATGAGAACGAGAAGATTCATTTATCCAACAAATATCTGTGGAATACCAGTACCATCTTCATGGTAGAAAGAACTCATAATGCAATAATGCATTTCTGATAAATATGAGCCAGTGTCATGCACATAAAAAGGCCATGTTCCAGTGGTCTACACATACACGCACCCCTCTAAAATCAGAAGGTGACTTAGAGTCAGGCAAATGTGTGCAGCCTTAGGAGCATCACTGAATCACTGAGCTTCATCTATAATGTTGGAATAATAACCTTTCCTCCATAGGATTATTGAGGAGTCTTAAATGAGAAAAGTCTATGTAAAGCACCTAATGAAATACATGATAGGGCTCAGAGCAGTGGCTCATGCCTGTAATCCCAGCACTTTGGGAGGATGAGGTGGGTGGATCATGAGGTCAGGAGATCGAGACCATCCTGGCCAACGTGGAGAAATCCCATCTCTACTAAAAATACAAAAATTAGCCAGGCACCTGTAGTCTCAGCTACTTAGGAGGCTTAGGCAGGAGAATTGCTTGAACCTGAGAGGCGGAGGTTGCAGTGAGCCCAGATTGCGCCACTGCACTCTAGCCTGGGGAACTCTGTCTCAAAAAAAAGAAAAAGAAATACATGATAAGTACTCAAAAAGTGACAGCAAATTAAATATTGTATGGATATAGTACACACCAAGGCCAGGCATATCTTGTTACATAAGCAGAAATGGAATTCAATCAATTAAGACAACAGAAAAAGTGCCATTATTTTGCCTTCTTTATTATATTGCTTAGGGAACCTATTTCTACCAGCAGATATGGACTAGCCTAAAAAAATTATAGTTTAAATTATAGGTTAGCAAGCCTTCTCCTGAATCTTTTCCTATTCTCAATGGCATAATAAGTGAAGAGCACATTTTTTGAGCCTGTTCAATCCAGGGATGTTCAAATGTGCAACAAGGAACTTAGTGTGATGCTTACTATGTGCTCGACTTAAAGTCATCTAACTTTCCCAGCCATCTCCAGTGATAGGTATTGATTTTCTCATTTTGCAGATGAGCAAACCAAGGGTCAGAAAAGTTACTGACTTCCCTGGCAGTAGGCCCCACCAGAAAGTGCCTCAGAATTCAAATTCAGGTGTGCCTGACATCAAAGCCTGTGCTCTTTTCCCTAGCAGGCCTGTGTTTAGATATGCTATCACTTCTGAAGGAAGTCATCCTAGTTTAAACTTACGGGATCTCACAAGGGGCCTACAGTGTCAATAAGGACCACTATAAGTCAGTGGCTATGTTTCATTTTTTTTTTTTTTTTAAATTAAGATGGGGTCTCAATGTCACCCAGGTTGGAGTTCAGTGGTGCGATCTTGACTCACCACAGCCTCCACCTCCCAGGCTTAAGCAATCTTCCCACCTCAGCCTCCCAAGTAGCTGAGATCACAGGCGTGCACCACCACGTCTGGCTCATTTTTGTGCTTCTGGTGGAGGTGGCGTTTTGCTGTGTTGCTCAGGCTGGTCTTAAACTCCTGAGCTCAAGTAATCCGCCCACCTTGGGCTCCCAAAGCTCTGGGATTATAGGCAGGAGCCACCATGCCCAGCCAGCTGTGTTTTCAAAACAGCAAATATATCAAAGCAGATGAGCACAGGGAAGGTGAACTGTTCCTTGGGAGAAGTAGCACAATGACTGTAGTCAGCTTACTGGAGACTGCTCAAGAAAAAGCCAAGAGGGAATCTTCAGCAGCTGCTGTGATATCATCTGCTTATTTTAATTTTTTTCTCTAAGAGTCAATAGAGATGATTTCCAAGGGCTGCTTTAGCTCCAGGTTTCTATTATCTCACAAATTCTGCCATATTGGAGTTTAGAGCTGTTCTTTGGAAGGGTGGAAATGTTGATGAGCGGAGCTCTGATTCCTCTAATCTTGGGGACTGGCTTATTCATATCTAAGAATGGACTCTTTCTAAGACAATTCAGGCCTAATGACTTCTTCCAAGGAAGGAAGGAAATAGATGTTTATTAAATTTCATTATGCGTCAGGCAGTGGGCTAAGAATTTCCCCTTATGTTGTTAAACTCTGGCAACCCAGACTATCAAGGCTAACTTAGACCTGACAGCAATCCAAGACAAATCCCATCTTTACCATTGGTAGCTGCTGTGGAGTAGCAGTGGGTAAGCTGTGTAGAGATCCATTCATCCATGCAGCAAAACACTTGATTGGCTTGAGATGTGACATGCAGAACAAAAAGCAGGACATTGCTTGGGAAGAATTACAGAAAAGGGCCAGGTAAACAGCAAGTGATCACTTTAGTGCTGTGGTCAGACATGCCCAGGCAAACCCCAGAAAACAAGGGGATAGCCAGCCGTCACGGGGGATGGGAGATGAATGGGCTTTTTATGGGACACCAGGAAGGTGGGTAAATCCAGGAGGAAGGACAGCAACAGACCCTATAAGAAGCAGCCAGAGAGGTGACAAAAGTAATAGGCATGATACAGACTATAAGTTTTCCTATCAGGAGCCGGAGCCACACAAACATCAGCCCACCTCTGATAGTATAGGAAATAATAGCGCCAACAATTTCCTTTCTTAATACTAAGGACAAAAACAAAATTACATTGCCTGCAGTGCAAGGGTTATTAGACATAATTTAGTCCCCAAATTAATCCTGAAGTCCAAAAGCTAAAGGAAAGTGGAACAAAAAAGAACCCGAGGCTGAGGGCAGCAGAAGAGGGCTCTTGGAGAGGAGATGACCGTTGCCTGAAGTCGTCAACAGAGGGAGCTGGGAGGCTGCTAACCCCTTTGATTGCAGCAGGGACGGGGCGTCTGCGCAGAGCTCCCAGCTCCCCGCGCGGGGGCAGAAGTCGACGTCGTCAGTTACACGCTCGTCAGAAGTGCCCGGGCGCCACACACGATCCCGCTAACGTGGTCGGAGAAATACGACCTCAGCGCAGGTGACGCGTGGGCAGCTGACGCCACAGTGATGTGTGCAGATGAGGCGGGGAGTCTGACTCAGCCCCATGGCAAAACCCACCCGTTTCCTACCCTCAATCCAGCAGGATGCCTGTCATGGAGAAAAAGGCGGAACCTGCTTGGGAAGACACAGGAAATCCATCCCTTTTATTTTCCTTATTTTATTTAATTATATTCATCCCATTTATAAATGATCTCATCTCTCCAGAATAGGCGTTTTCTCTAACAAAGCAAATGTCCTTGTCCTTAAATGGAAAGAAAAATAAGCTATAAATGTCCCACTGTGGTAACAGTAGGAATGAAGTAGGGCCTTAGAGAACCAGCCTAAAATTGACAGTAGGGCTATAGCTCCCTGGCAGAGGAAGGATAGCTGCGTTTCCCTGGCGAGGGGTCCACGTGGCATCAGAGAGGGGTTAAGTTCCATGAGAGCAGGAACCAACTGTGCCTGGTTTGATTCATCCTATTAACCTCAGCCCTTGGCAAAGTGCCCAGCACATAGTAGGTGCTCAGTACGTTAGTGTTGACTGAATAAATGAACAAATAAATGAATAAAGGCCAAGTCTTCAATCCAAACAGACCTATATTTAAATTCTGGCTCTCAATTCCTATCAGTGACAGTGTATTGGGCAAATTATTTGACCACCTCTTGGCCAGAAGTTCTTCAACAACAATGACTGTGCCACATTCATCACTAATTCTCAGTGTCTGAAAAATAACAGGTGCTCAATAAAATATTTTATATAAATGAGATTCTATGCCTCCATTTTTTCATCTGTAAAAGAGGCACCATAATATTTACTTAGTAGGGTTAACTGTTATGAAGAGTAATGAGATAAAGCATGTAAGTTCCTGGCACATGAGAAGTACCAAACAAATAGATGGTTTATTCTGTTTATTTGTGTTGAAGAACATTGCCCCTGCTTTCTGTTACCCTCCTCCAGGTAATCCTCAGATGTGAACCTGGGACACCATGGGCTTTTCCAAGGACTTTGTAGTGACTGTTTGTACCCTGCCTGTCATCACCTGTGGACCCTCTAAACATCTAAGTTTGCACTCGGAACCATGCACTCAGAACCATTCCGGGGGTGTCCTGATTGAGAGGCCCTGAGAAGAGCTAATTATCCACTTCAGCCCGAAGTTGGAGATTGGCTGCTAGCAGTAGGAAAGATGGCAGCCTCAGTGCTGGAAAAAGGAAGAAGTCAACCAACTGTTTGGGAGCCAGGCCTGTTTCTCACCATCTTCTTAGTCTAGGGTGGAACCAAGGAGAACACTGCCATTGAAACCCATCCTGAAAAGAGCCACAAACCAAATGCCACAATTCAGGGGCCTTCTTGGTCTGAAAGTTATGCCTGAAGCCAATTCTGGCCATGTTTTCCTTGAATTTTACTTTGGGAAGGATACAACTGGGGGAATCAATGCTCAATGCTCAGAAGAGAAATGATTCCAAAAGCTTCATGGAGAGTTTTACAACCCCAGGACCATCTAGAAGCTCTCAGGAGGCAGACATTTGCAACTCTGGGGCTTTGTAAGATGAGCAAAGACAGTTTTCTTTCCAGGGTGCTTAAGGACAGTGTTGCCTGCAGAATTCTTCAGGAGCCACTCAATTCTGTTTCAGTAAGATGATGAGACAAAGAAAGCTCAACAGCAACTATTACTGCTTGAGGATCCTTTTTCTTTCTGCATGGGAATGGATTAGAAGTATATTTTAGGGAATAGGCAATGATGATATTCTGCATTTGTAAGGTGCTTTTACATTTCTTACCAAACAAGTTTATATTTCTATTGCCTGCTTTCATCTTTAAAACAATTCTGTAAATTAGATATTAGGCACTTTTAGTCCCATTTTACAGATAGGAAAACTGATATTTGAAAGGTCTAGTTTATTATTCAACCTTACATTTAATTGGGAGGCAGATCTGAAGTTTGCTTCCATCTGCAGTGCTTTTTAGTGGGCCGTCCAGCCTTGCAGCTCACAGCTTAATTTGGAGTAAATGGAAGAAGCTGAAAAACAATATGATACCAAACTCCCACAACAGAAAGAAATAGATTTTTGTGGCTTAAGTCTGCCTTATTAAGAAAATGCTTCTTCCAAATGTTTTCATTAAAAAGACTAAAAATGTATCTCCTATAGAAGTTAAATTTGAGTCTCTTCTCTTTACTTTCAGATTCCAATAATCCACTTCAAATACGTGACCACTATTTCCTATGAGTTTGTCTTCTGAAACATATATGGAGGAATATCACCTTAGGGAAATAATTTTCTCTAGAAAAATATATGAATTTGTCTCCTGCAATTTGAAAAAATTTAGCCCACGATTGATTCTTGGGATGAGCAAGGGGTGCATGATTCCTAAAATATGTTTTTCACATTTCATACATATTTAGTTGCTTGTGAGTTTTGATATAAACATGAGCTAGAAAGCAAAACTGCGTTAAAGATGAATTTAGCTTTGACCGACTTTATTGTTTGATTGATTTAGCAACAGGGTAATTGGCAAAGCGGTTATAATCACATATTTTAATTCAGAAACAACACTTCTCACAAAGTCAACTTCTTAAATCTTGTTTCTGAAGAAATTGGCACCAGGCCAATGTCTTCTATTGGAATAAGTGTGCGTGAGAAATGGCAGCGTATGCCTGGAAAGCTCATGGGGTCTGAAATCACAGACCTGATTGTGACAGTGGACTCCATTCATTTCTTCATTTATTACAAAAAAAAACACTCTGTGTGGCAGGCATTGTGAGTGAGGCATAGAGATGGTGAACAAACCGCACCATTCTTCCTGCCCTTGTGGTGCTTCCAGTCTCATGACTTTACTCATTGTATGTCCTCAGGCAAGTACAGTACTTCCCTGAGCTCCATTTTAACTGTAAATTATATAGGAATCAATACTAAAATGAATGAAGGTATTCTCTTCACAAGACTGAAGAAAAATGACTAAAATAGCTTAAAGCATCTGGTTCATGGCAAGGGCTCAGTAAATACTGTGATTTACCCTGTGTAATTACATCAAGTCTAGCAGCAGAGGGCAGTAGCATCCCTGATGACCTCGAGTCTTAATAAAATCTCTACAATTTGGCTTTTACCCTCCAAACCCTCCTCCCTAAATCTGCTGCCAGTTTTCCCATCGCTGGTGACCTTGATTGGCTTTGCTCAGGCCTCATCCTCTTCCAACTCTTAGCTGAGCTCTTCACTGGACAATCGTGGACTCCTACTTGAAACCCTGCCTCCCTGGCTTCCCTTATTCTATTCTCTCTGGGTGCTCTTCTTCTCAGCTTCTTTTTCTCCTTTTTGTCTTGCCCTCTCTTCCTTCCCCTCATCCTCTTACTAAGTGCCCTATCAATGCACATGGCATCCACATCTTCCTTACCAGCCAGGACCTTTCTTCTGCCCTCCTTTCCCATTCAGCAGGCATCTCCACTGTATCCCTTCATGCTTCCAGATGAATGCCTACAGAATTGATTCCATCCTCTCAAAGGGCCTCATTCCTCTTACTTTGAATCAGTAAGTTACTTAAGCTCTCAGACACCTTCATTAGAAAACTTGGAGTCTTTTTGGACTCTGCTTACCCTGCAGTTTCCACATTCAAACAATTATCAAATGTCACTGACTTGGCCTAATCTTCTGAATCTCTCTTCCCCTTCTCTCTCCCATCACCCTGTGCAGCCTCTCATGCCTTTTATTCAGACTACAGCAATGACCCCCTAAAGGGGGTCTGCTCTTTCTCCATCCCGCCTCACTTACTGCTGTTAGACTCAACTCTGTTCCTAAAGCGCAGTTCTGATCACCTTATTTCCTTGCTAAAAATCATTCATTCATGAGTCTGCCAAGCTTCAGTCTGGCACATCAGGAATTCTTTCCAATCTGACTTCAGCTGACATTTCTATCTTGTCTCTAACCCCCTCCCAACACTCATGCAACTGATGGTCCAGTGGGGGAATCAACACTAATCCATCACCACATAAGCATGCATCTATGAATTACAATAAGGGCTCTGAATGAAAAGAAGAATATGCTGTCAGAACATAAAACTGAGAGCCCAGTCTGGCCCATTCAAGGAGCTTGAGAGAGGCAAACAGAGGGTGTGTGCGTGCAACTCAGAGGAGAGGTGGCAGGACTTTAGAGAGAGTGCCCAAGAGATTTTGATCTTTATCCCCAGAGCAATGGAAAACCATTGTAGAGTTCTAAACCTGAAGGGCAAGATTAAATTTACATCTTTAAAAGATGGTCCCCGCAGCAGGTAAACTCCCTGAGAAGGAGGCTCTCTGCTTTTCACTCTTGGTAGCTTTCTGAGTGCCTGAAACAGGGTCTTCTAAGACAAGCACTCCATGAGGAGCAATTAGAGTGCCTGGACAAAAGGAATAAAAGCAGACAAGATGGAAGAAGAGGAGATGAAGGAAGGGAGATCAGGAGATCCAGGGAAATGAACAGGAGAGAGGGGAAACCATTTAATATTCAAGGTGCATGTATAAAATAATGAGATACTTTTATACAAATCTTCTAAATGTGGGCTGCAATTTCACCGCTATCATGACAAGTGGCAGAAACCCTATTGGAACTTAGCTTTGGAATTGTCTTCAGCAACTGTTTATCAGTTACACACCTCAAATCTTATGGCTTTATTGTCAAACTTGATATAAACTGCCTATTTTTTTCCCACATTCCCCTCATCATGCCTATATGTTCCTTTTATCACTTTTTCTTAGGGACAGGGTCTCACTCTGCCACCCAGGCTGGAGTGCAGCTGCACAATCATAGGTCATTGTAACCTCAAACTCCTGGGCTCAAGCAATCCTCCTAACTCCCGAGTAGCTGGGACTACAGGTTCTTGACACCATACCCAACTAAATTTCTAAATTTTTTGTAGAGATGGGGTCTCACTGTGTTGCTCAGGCTGCTGTATGTTCTTTTTATATACCTCTTTATATTGTTTTCTGTCTTGGATTATAAACTTCTAGAAGATAGAGACCAGATCTTTTCTTTCTTTCTTTTTTTTTTTTTTTTGTGACAGAGTTTTGCTCTGTCACCCAGGCTGGAGTGCAGTGGCGTGATCTCAGCTCACTGCAAGCTACGCCTTTTAGCAATTCTCCTGCCTCAGCCTCCTGAGTAGTTGGGATTATAGGCACAGGCCGCCACACGCGGCTAATTTTTGTATTTTTAGTAGAGACAGGGTTTCACCATGTCGGTCAGGCTGGCCTAGAAGTCCTGACCTCGTGATCCGCCCTCCTCGGCCTCCCAAAGTATCATTTGTATAGGGATTACAGGCGTGAGCCACCACTCCCAGCCAGATCTTTTCAATTACCCATAGTAGGAGAAGCAGCTGTTATGGTGCTGCATGCCCTGTGGGAACTTCTCCCTGTTAGTGTAGAAGATGGTAAGGAATGGTGGATGAGGGGTCAGTGAATGAAAGGAGAACCAGGAACAAGGCAGGGAAAGAAACCTCTGTCTTCTTTTTCTTTCCTTTGTCTAGTACCCTGGATGTTGAACTTCTAAAAATATACCAAGGTAGAGAAATGGCTTTCATAAGAGCGTGCGCTCTGGAGATGCAATGCCTGGGTTTGAATTTGGGCTGATTATCTACTAGCTGAGGGGCCTTGGGCAAATGACTTAACTTCTCTGTGCCTCGATTTTCACATCTTGAAAACAGATTGATCGTACTACCTATGCCATATGGCTGTTTGGAGATTAAACATGGATGCACTCAGAGCAGGCCTGGGCCGTGGTGAGCACTCAACACTTGTCAGCTGGTTTTATTATCACTGCTGCTAAGCAGGAGGGTGCTCGTGTTTGTACTTCCTCCAATTTCAAGATCCTTTGTTCTAAACAATTGGAAATTGCAGTGATGAAGTTTGATGCACATTTTTCATTTATTCTTCCACAGACTTTAATTTGATGGTCCACAGAAATGTAATTAGCATTGTGCAAATATTTTGGTCAGGACTAAAAGCTGCCTTCAATATTTAGCAAAAAGAACCAAACATAAGAGTCATCACATTTTGAAAGCTGAATGTGAGAGCTCTGTGGGCAAATCCCCTCACAAGTGAGAGATTTTGAATAAACAGTAATTATGTAGCAAAAACCTAAGTAACAGCTGCAGGGAGTATTGAGACAAACAGCCTGGAGGTTTGTGTACACGAAGGATGTAACCTGGTGGAGTAATTTATTATCTGGGACAACTGAAATATCAACTCTATGAGTATCATCTGTATAGGAAATTTAGGGAATGAAAACATTTCCATGTCATCATGGAACACTTGTTACCATAATGTTTACTTTTCAAAAGTAGGTGTGACGTTAGCCAGCTGTGGTTTACTGGTATGATATACAATGATGGCAAAACCTATGTATATTTATCTGATATTGTCAGAATTGCCCCTCACTTCCTAGATGGAGTATGATAGTGATTTTCCATTTTCTCATTGTTTTCAACAGTAATCTTTGAAAAAAAAAATTAGTGCTTCAAGTAAATGGTAAGGAAACAAAGAACTAGAGAGAGAGGGAGAGAGTATGTGACATATGTGAGTGGGCAGAGGTGAGAAAACAGTACAGCTGAGTGCCCATAGGTGTAAAGATGAAATGAAACTCTTGTGTTTGCCTCCATTGTGAGTTTCAGGTCAAATCTTTCCTTATTGAAAATTCGCCCAAGAGACATCAAGATGACCTCTGGCCCGAGACTGAGTCATCTTTGCATGACATCAGCACGAACTGCTTCTGCAGGCCCTTGGGAAATAGAGCAGAAGCTCTATTCCAGATCTAAGATGATAGCTTGGGAACCCTTTCCATTCATGTGCATATAAGGATCTTGACATGGAAAGACATGATGCAGTCTTCTTCCTTGTATAATTCATTCTAGTTATCCACACTCCTAGAACCGTGAAGTCTGGAATCTGCTCCTTTCTAACCGCTGCTTATAGAAATATATTTGTCAGAGTCAATGAGAGCCATGGGCAATGTGTGGAATGAGAGGGTAACCAATGGAAGAGAATCCTAGAAATCCCAAGTGTGAGGAAATGTATGTGGAAGTAGATTTGTTGCACACTCCATTTTTAAAGGACTGTTCCATATATGCGTCCCGCTTTTGTACAACTCTAGAGGAAATGCCACTTGATCTAATGTCTTCATTCACTAAGAATTCAAACAGGAAGAGTGGATAGTCCTTCCTTGTCATCCCAATTAGTCCTCAAGGATTGTCTTTTAATTTTTTGACAAAAGTGTTTACAGAAAAACACATAAATGAATAAGTAAATGCCTTCTACTGACAGCTAAAGTTGGGGTGTGGTCATGATAAGACATACATTTGTGAAGTGTAAGGCTATAACACTATATTTCTTCTGAGATAAGCAATGTGATACATTTCTACTTCTACATCATTTTGGAGTTGGGTACAAACAAGACTCAGAGATTTAGGAGATTTCCAGAAGTGTCCAAAACAGAACTTTTCATTCTCATCCCATTATTCTATATTGTAAATCACTACAAGGTTGACATTTTAGCTGATATTGCCTGATATACTGAAAAGTCATGCCCACTAGTTGTAGTAGATAAAGAAAGGAAAAGGAAAAGAAAAGGGAAGGAGAGGGGAGGGGAGGGGAGGGGAGGAAAGGAAAGGAAAAAGGAAAGGAAAGGAATAGAGTGAGAAGGGGAAGGGAAGAAGAAGGGCTGCATTATCCTTCACTGTCTCAGTCTGGTTTTTCCAGTTCAATCACTAGTCGCCCAGGTGGAAGAGATGCATGGGGCTAACCCTGTGCTCTCTGGCACCCAGCAAATTAACTGAAGGGTGTTTGCACTGAGCTGTTATCATGCCAAGGAAGAACTATTAACACAGACTAGGTTGGGAGAAGTGGTAGATTTGATTTACTCACAGTTTATAGCAGCAAAAACAAATTGAGTGAAACTAATTTGTTTGCTAAATTCTTGGCCAGTCAGAATCATGCACCTGTCATATTTGCTCAGCTTTTATTACTGAGATTGCACCAAAATTTAGACAATGCAGGGTGTTTTAAATTTTTTCTCCAAAGTAATAAATTCTACACATTCTTAGGTATCAGTGTATTTGGATGGCAGATTTCAAATGTACGTATCAGAGAAACACCAGGCAATTGGTTTTTCAGTGAAAAGAAAATTGTGAATTGTGGTTAGTAACAGACAAAACTAGCCATACCAGTTATTTTTAAGAACTTTCTCTCTCTTTTTAAGAGACAGAGGCTTGCTCTATCGCCCAGGCTGGAGTGCAGTGGTGAAATCATAGCTCACTATAACCTTGAACCCCTGGGCTCAAGGAATTCTCCTGTGTCACCATGTCTGGCTAATTAAAAAAAAAATTTTTGTAGAGATGTGGCCACATTATGTTGCCCAGGCTGGTCTCAAGCTCCTGACCTTAAACACTTCTCCCGCCTTGGCCTCCCAGAGCACTGGGATTACACACATGAGTCACTGTGCCCAGCCAGATCACTCTTTTTAAATATTCTGCAGTTTCATTATAATGTGTCTGTGAGTGGATATATTTTGATTTATCCTGTTTGAAAATGGTTGTGCTTCTTGAAACTGCAGATTCATGTCTTTTATTAATTTTATAATTTTTTATTTTTTCGAGAAGGTGTTTCATTCTTGTTACCCAGGCTAGAGTGCAATGGCACGATCTCGTCTCACTGCAACCTCCGCCTCCCAGGGTCAAATAATTTTCCTGCCTCAGCCTCCTGGGTAGGTGGGATTACAGGCACCTGCCACCATGCCCAGCTAATTTTTGTATTTTTAATATAGGTGGGGTTTTACCATGTTGGCCAGGCTGGTCTTGAACTGCTGACCTCATGTAATTTTTTCAACCATTATCTATTAAAATGTTTTCTTTCTTCCATTTTCTCTATTTTTTCTGTTTGAAAATTCCATTAAATTTAGTGGGATCCCTCATTTTGTCCTACATGTCTCTTAATGTTTATATTTTTTATCTCTTCATCTTTCTGGGCTTTGGATAATTTCCTCGGATTAATATTCCAGTTCAGTAATTCTCTTTTTTCTTCTGTCTTATCTGCTGTTAACTTGTCCACTGAGTTTTATATATATGTATATATATAATATATAATATATATCTCTGTGTGCATGCATGCATATATATTATATGTTTTTAAATTTTGAAAGAACGTTTATAGAATTAAAATAAATTGCAAACATAGGTCATAGAGTTTTCATATCATATCATCTAGCTTCCCCCACTGGTGGCCTAAAAATAATTACAGTGCGTTATTGAAGCCAGAAAATTGATTGGCGTAATACCACTAACTACATTACAGATTTCACTCAGATTTCACAGTATTTTCATATACTCACATTTTTAATGTCTTTGTATATGCTTATGATTACATTTTATCACAACTACAGATTCATGTAACCACCATCACCAAAATGAACATGCAGAATTGCTCCATCATCACAAAAGAACTCTTTCATGCTGCCTTTCATAGTCACACCCCCCTTCCCTTTCCTTTACCCCTGGAAAACCACTAATCTATTCTCCCTGTCTAAAATTTTATAACTTTGAGAGTTTTATATAAATGAAACTGCACAGTGCATGTAGCCCTTTGAGATTGGCTTTTTTCACTCAGCATAATGCCCTTAACATCCATTCATATCGCTGTGTATATCAATGGTTTATTTCTTTGTATTGCTCAGCAGTGTTCCATTGTTTGAGTATATCAGAGGCTACTTATTCACCTATTGAAGGACAGTTACATTATTTCTAGTTTTTGGCTATTACAAATAAAGCTGCTGTAAACATTCATGTTCAGGGTTTTGAATGTTACTTCTGTAGGATAAATTCCTAGGAGTGTGATTGCTGGGCCATGTAGCAACTGTAAGTTTAATTTTTAAAGAAACTGCCAGGAAGGCTGATTTTCAGAGTGATTTTTACCATTTTGCATTCTTATCAACAGTGTATGAGAGATCTAGTATCTCTGGATCCTTGTCAACAGTTAGCAGTATTCCTTATCTGAAATGTTAGAGATCAGAAGTGTTTCAGATTGTGGGTTTTTTTTTTCCTTCAGATTTTAGAATATTTGCATTATACTTACTGGTTCAACATCCCTAATCTGAAATCCAAAGTATGAAATACTCCAATGAGCAATTTATTTGAGCATTATGTTGGCACTCAAAAAATTTTGAATTTTGGAGCATTTCAGACTTTGGAATTTTGGATCAGGAAGGTTCAACTGGTGTCAGTGTTTTTTTTTTGGTTGTTGTTGTTCTTTTTTTAAATTTAATTTTAGCCGTCCTAATAGTTGTGTAGTGGTATATTATAGTGGTTTTAATTTGAATTTTTCCCTAATGGCTAGTAATGTCAAACACCTTTTCACATTTCACTTGAACATCCCTTTATCTTCTTTGGAAAAGTGTCTGATTACAACTTTTCTCTATTTTCTAATCAGGTTGCTTTCTTACTGTTGAGTTTAGAGAGTTCTTTATATTCTGGATACAAGTCTATTATCAGATATGATTTGCAAATATATTCCCCTCCATTGAGTTTTAACTTTTATCACTATATTTTTTATTTCTAAAAGTTCTATTTTCAAAGCATGTCTGATCTTTTTTCAGAGACTCTTGTGATTTTTATCTTAAGTCCTTCTTTTATATATTTAATCCTTTAGATCCTTTTTAAATCATTTTTATTCAAAAATTTTAGTCTTTAACATTCTAATTCTGCCTTCTATACAGTAACTGTTTGCTGACCCTTTTTTAGAGATGGAGTCTCACTCTGTTGCCTAGGCTGGAGTGCAGTGGCATGATCTTGGCTCACTGCAACCTCTGCCTCCTGGGTTCAAGCAATTCTTCTGCCTCAGCCTCCCAAGTAGCTGGGACTACAGGTGCACACCACCACACCCAGCTAATCTCTTTTGTATTTAAGTAGAGACAGGGTTTCACCATGTTGCCCAGGCTGGTCTCGAACTCCTGAGCTCAGGCAATCCGCCCACCTCAGCCTTCCAAAGTGGTGGGATTACAGGCGTGAACCACTGCGCCCAGCTCTGAACCTTTTTCATAGTGTTATTTCCTCATGTGTTTTATAATTTTAGATTGTGAACTTGCCTTCATTAGAACTTAAACTTTGGAAATTCCTACAGAGACCATGTTAAGGGGATGTTCTTCAAGAGAGGCTTTGTATTTCCTACTCCAGGAATATCAGCAGCTAAGCACCACATTTATACCATCCTCTCAACCTGAAATTTCCTAGACTATGCCCATGCCATGAATTTGAATACCAGATAGTTTCATGGCTATAAATCTTCAAAGAAATATATATATTTTGCATGTTTGCTTGTTTTTTTTTTTTTTGTTTTCAGTTCCGCGCTGCCTCATCCTGGCTTCATGTTGTAGTTTTAGTTCTAACTTCCTGTCTCTAGGGCCTAAGGCTTTATTTCCTATTCCCATGCAGGGATTAGTATCTAAGCCCCTTTCCTGCAGCAGCTAAAGTTTCACCTCTCATGTTGACCTCACTGGTTTTCATTTCCCTCGTTATTTTTTGCTACCTGGAGATTTATCTGACTTTATTGTGAGCTCCTTTTTTTAATTAAAAAATATATCTTATTCAAAAATGGTAAGTTTATGCATATTTCTCATTCTTTCCAATATTTCTTGTGTTTAGGAATGGAAATGTTTTCAAATTATCTAGGTGATTATTTTGTCCAACAATTGTTCATAACAAAGCCTACAAAACCATGCAGTGAATTCTTTAGTTAAGCAACATTAGTATTTGTAATGGAGACACAGGCACTGAATGACCTTGGAAATAAATATGCTTTGAGAATACAATTACAAGATTCTAGCTCTTGGCTCAAATGTCACATCTTCAGAGAAGCCTGCCTTGAACAACTCCCATCTCAAGTCACTTGTCCTCTTGTTCTAATTTAATTTCTTCACAGCTCTCACATTTTCTTATTTCTTTATTACTTAAGTGATTTTTATTGCATGTGTGCTCCCTGCTGGAATGTAAGTTCCATCAAGTTGAGCATCAAATCAGAGCAGAGGGATAGAGAATAAGTTTTTACCTTCGAAGGAGTCACCCAAGATATTGGTGAGGATATGAACAAATTAAGTGTCATATAGGTGACCAGGGATGCATGAATGGAATGTGATTTCAACTAGGTGAAAAATCAGTAAAACGTATTGTATTATATTTGAAAGGAAAATAAACTCAACAAAAAGAGTGGTTGTCTTTATAGAATCTAGGAAAAAGTCTGAGGGCAAGAATTTGGCAGTGTTTCTCCAGGTCTGGCCAAGGTCAAGGCTATCTGGTCTAGGGCATACAGTACAAAGATTACTCCCTGCACTTCTCTGCAGTCTGAATGAAAATGCCTTTGGGAGTATCTCTTTGATCTGATTTCACAGATCAACAGCAGGCAACCATCTAATTAAAAATTTGGTTGTCCAGGTGTTCTGCATGGCAGACACGAGCATTTTGATCTCTGGGAAGGACTACCCCAATCTGTAACTAGTAAACTGGCATTCAGATTTATATATACATTTCTTGCGAACTTTGTAAGTGAATCAGCCCTGATCAGCCCTGATTCGTTCTGGTTTAACACCAAATTCAGTGTTCAACAAGCTGAGGGTCAGACTGTGAAGCTCAGTCAGGTCAACAAACCAGCCTCTGAGGTGCTTCCTCAAAGTTCACCCCTGGGCTGGCAGCATTGTATGATGCAGGACACTTAAAAATATTCATTCCTGCCCCTTACTCCAGCCTTTTCTGAATCAGGATGGAGAGAAGGGTTAGGGAGTGGGGGTGTGGGGAAAAGGGAGCGGGAATCTGTGCTTTTCACTAGCTTTGCCGATGATCCTTACGCAGCAGATTTGGGAAACACTGCCCAAGATCATTTTCTTTTTCATCCCTCTTTAACTGGAAGGTGTGTCTTTTTTTCCCCTTGCCCAAAAATAATGCCTCTGATGGCAGGATAATTAATTGAGTTTAATGTGAACCTCTAGTACTATAAGCTTAATTATTCCATGGGTAATTGCATTTTGAAGTAAGAGCTTGTTAGCCTAAACAAATCTCTGCAGCATTGGAGCTTTCTCATCCTTTGGAACAAGAGGGAAGGTCAGGTTCAGTTCTAATGCCCTTTCACTCACTCTCCCGCCCCTTCACCCACCGTTCTCCCACATCTGGTATCTAATGTCCTTTTACCTACCCATCTTCCATGTCTGGTATCTCTCTCCTGTCTTTGCAAGCTACAGAAATGTAGTTCTCAAGGTGGTGAACAAAGCTGTTTGACACCAGCTGCCTCTATGCCCAAGTTCATAGAATACAATACATTCTACTGAATTTTCATGTTTCTTAGTTAAAATCACATTCCATTCATGCATCCCTGGTCACCTATATGGCACTTAGTTTGGCCCTGGAAGATTCCCTAGGAGACACAGTGTTTCCTCCAGGATCCCACACCTCTTCCAGCCCCCCTCCCTGCAGGGAGCATCTACTTCCTTCTTTGGAAGATAGATAAGGAACCAACTTTATTATGTGGCCTTGGAATGCAATTATTTTGGATTCCTGTATTTTGGTGGGGAGGACAGAGGATTTTGATATCTAACATTCTACTTACTGTTATTCAACTGGGAAAGATAAAAAGAATTAACAGAGGATGGAAGGACTGATAAGCAATTGAATATGGCTTTTACCCAAGAATCTGAGTTGGTGCTCTTTTCAGAATGGTGGTTTTGGAGAATACGTTTCTTCAAATTAAACTGCTTCCTGGAATTCACATACTCATGGACTTTTATTCCATTTTGAAGTACGCAAAGTGAAAAGCCTTAAAGAGAAGCACAGGTTACTGACAATTCACAAGACTCAAGCACACACCATAGGTCTCTCTCCCCAGAACCAGTGCTAAGATTAGAACCTGTAATTCTCATCAATCTAATTGTCATTTAGACTTGATGTATGTACATGAGGATGGTAGCAACTCCTGGGCTGCAAAGAGTTTAATTAATTTATCAGTTTCTTCAATTTTATTCAGCAAATATTTGTTGATTGTGCAAAGCATTGGTGTTTGTTTGTTTGTTTGTTTGTTTTTGAGATGGAGTCTTGTTCTCCTTCTGTTGTCCAGGCTGGAGTGCAGTGGCGTGATCTCGGCTCACTGCAACTTCCACCTCCCTGGTTCACATGATTCTCCTGCCTCAGCCTCCCGAGTAACTAGGATTACAGGCACACAATACCACACCTGGCTAAATTTTTGTATTTTTAGTAGAGATGGGGTTTAACTATGTTAGCCAGACTGGTCTTGAACTCCTGACCTCATGATCCACCTGCCTCAGCCTCCCAAAGTGCTGGGATTACAGGCGTGAGCCACTGTGCCAGCCACATTTTTTTTTTTTTTTTTTTTTTGAGACTGAGTCTCTCTCTGTTGCCCAGGCTGAAGTGCAATGGTGTGATCTTGACTCACTGGAACCTCTGTCTCCTGGGTTCAAGTGATTCTGATGCCTCAGCCTCCCGAGTAGCTGAGATTACAGGCATGCACCACCATATCCAGCTTTTTTTTTTCTATTTTTAGTAGAGATGGGGTTTCACTGTATTGGCCAGGCTGGTCTCAAACTCCTGGCCTCAAGTGATCCTCCCACCTTGGCCTACCAAAGTGCTGGGATTACAGGTGCGAGCCACCATGCCTGGCCTGTGCAAAGCATTTTTGAAGATGACAACTGCAGACTTCACATGGGTCAGGCCCATCTTGAGTGTACCTATTCAATATCCATTAATGGGAAGTCTAGGAGCTTCTGTGGGAGTTCACATCACCTAGAGTCATGTGGACCTGATTACCAAATCAGCATGTCTTGACATTTTGCAGGACTTTCAATGGTGCTCCTATGCCTTGTGATGGAGCAGGAGCAAGTATTTTCTCTCACTGTCCCTGATAAAGTTGTGGAGGCCACAATGCAATGAGTTATAAAAGTATTTTACAGTTTCCTCACAAAGAAGCTTGTACTGTTATTGAAAGAAGGTCAAGTGCATCTTAGAGTAGCTCTCACCTTCCAGGTGTTTTTTGACCAAGCACTTATAAGCATAGAAAGGCCACGTGGCATGAAGATGGCAACATATTTTTCAGATGTTTTCTGTTGAACTGGTACTTTTTAAGGTGGACTCAATAACTTCTCATTAACATATTCATAAATGGCACCAATTATTTTCTATTTTCAGAAAGAATAGAAGAGCTTCAACATCCTATTAAGCAGAGTATATAATAGAATAAAGGGAAGAGTAAAGGCTAATTTTTCTCTTTTTCTCTTAACTCCAAAACTCATAAACAAATACACTGTACAAAATGATCCCTCACTTGGCATTGCATCAGACATATTACAGATATCTACATTTATAAACAGCCTCTGACTTCTAACATGTCTCAGCCTGGCAGACATATGAAACAAGAGTATCTACAAATATTTTACAAATGCAAATAACTACATACCAATATATATAAGGGTGATATTCAAAATTATAACAACCATGTGACCAGGACACCCATAGGTCTCATCATATACTGGTGATCAGTATGTGGCAGACTAGGTATTATCCTCAAACATATGAATCCCAGATTCTGAGACTCACTGAGATTGAGCTGGGAAGAGGAAATGTTCTGGATGGATCCATGCAGTCTCCTTGGAGAGAACAGGCCTTGACTTGGGTGGTGCATAATGAGAATATGTTTTGGCCAAGGACTGAACAAAGGCTGTTTAAACAAGAAGCAAGCGCAGAGGAAGATTAAGGTGTCGGCAACCAGGGTGCTAAGCTTATTCTTTTCTCTCCCTTTTTTTTTTTTTTTTTTTGAGACGGAGTCTTGCTCTGTCACCCAGAGGAGTTCAGTGGTGCAATCATGGCTCACTGTAGCCTCGAACTCCCAGGCTCAAGCGATCCTCCCACCTCAGCCTCCCTGGTAGCTGGAACTACAGGTGTGCCCCACCATGCCTGGCTAATATTTAAAAAAAAAAAATTGTAGAGACAGTGTCTTGCTTTATTGCTCAGGTTGGTCTTGAACTCCTAGCCTCAAGCAAGCCTCCTACCTCAGTCTCCCAGAGTGCTGGGATCATAGGCATGAGCCACCATGCCCAGCCAGATGCTAATTTTAGGCATTACTAGAACATAAGGGGTTGGAGAAAATGTTACTTATCTGGTGTCCTCTCCAGGGGAGAGCATAGTATGTTTGGGATGAGTATTTTGATAAGCTGCTTGGTATGCAGGGGTTAAGGGCCTATAGCATATTCATGTTCAAATAATACCACCTCATCTTTGAATGTCCCTGTCTGCTGCAGGGCTTTTGTTTTGCTGGCTGGGATACTGCCTTTAGTGGCCTTCTTTCCCTTTTCCCATCCATACCCTCTGTGCTCTTCCAGGGCTTAATCACCCTAAATGCATGTTTAACAAATGTGGAGTTCAATCTGTCCAAGGTTGGGGATCAGGAGGGCTGTCTCTGCTCACAGTAAAGAGATAGATACCCTGGGCAGCTCAGGCTTGATAGAGAAGCACAGTATTTGCATTACAAATACCTGGGCTCCAGTCCCAGCTCTGCCACTAACTATGCATGCAATCTTGAGTAAGTCAAGAATACAGACGGCTTTTTATTCAGCTTGACATCAGTGGAGTTAGCACAGTGCTGCAGGGCCTGAAGACACTGCATAAATGTTTGTTGAATATATGACTGAACAAATGAGTGATTGCTCTGAATTTTAGTTTCTTCATCTACGAGATAAGAATCAATATAACACCTTCTCCCTGAAGAAGGGGTTTTGCTCTAGTTTCTGGGTTTTTTTTTTTTTTTTAGATTGAGAGAATACATATGTAAGCACTATGAAAACCACAAAGAACCCTCAAAATTCCAATAGTTTCATGGTCAGTCTAATTATAATGGTAGGTCATGGGGTGTAGAGTCTGCCCATGTTAAGGCTGAATGTGTATCTAAGTGAGTATAGATTTTAGAGTTCTGCAGCCCCTGCTTCCAAATTAGAGTTAAGAGGACAGATGCCCCCAAGCTGGAGAGCACTAACTCTGAAACCATGATCAGGACTTTGCTGGTTAATGCCAAAATGGGGAAAACAAGGGTGCTGTAATGTATTTCTTCATAAAGATACTTATATACAAACTTGAGGACAACCCTTTTTTTCTGAGATTATGTTCTTTATTACTATTTTGATTTCAAAGTGTTATTTTTAAAATGAGATTATGTTAACAGTAGGTATTTATTTTCAATCTCCTTATCTAGCAAATAAAAAGATGGTAACTACATATAACTCAATTTTTTTTTAAATTTTACCTTAAGTTCTGGGATACATGTGCAGATTGTGCAGGATTGTTACATAGGTATACACATGCCATGGTGGTTCAGGAACTACTATCCTAAAAGAGTTCCAGATGGACATACAGAAATTTGGGGTTTCTGCTTCAGTGTCATTGTCTGATCCTTCAATCTGCTAGAGTTTGTCCATCACTTCTAGAAAGAGTTCAACATTCTATAGGCAAAAATAAACTATATAAACCCCTTTTGGGTTGTTTATATAGTTTATTTTGTTGTTCTAATGAAACAGTGAGAGAACAAGAATTTTTTTTTTTTTTTTTTAGTTTTTGTTGGAGTTTTGACATATTTTACTAACAAAGTAAATAGATATGAAATCTACTCTTAAGCAAAGTGAAAGCACCAGCTGAAATATGAATAAATGAAATTGTTTATAACAATTTCAGAGCTGGTTTAATTAACAGAGTAAAACAGGATGTCTGTTTTAACTCAATTACTTTGGCATTTTCCACCTCTTTGCCTTTTCCCAGATAACTTTTAAAGGACTAGTTTTGACTAGATTGGGTAGATTTTAATGAGATTAGTATCAAATTATATTTCTTTTTTTTGAGACGGGGTCTCACTCTGTCGCCCAGGCTGGAGTGCAGTACTATGATCTTGGTTCATTGCAACCTCCGCCTTCCAGGCTCAATCGATCCTCTCACTTCAGCCTCTCATGTAGTTGGGGCCGTAGGTGCATGCCACCATGCCTGGCTCACTTTTTGTATTTTTGGTAGAGATGCTGCCCAGGCTGGTCTCCTGAGCTCGGATGATCCACCAGCCTTGGTGTCCCAAAGTGCTGGGATCACAGGCATGAGCCACTGTGCCCGGCCTCAAATTATATTTCGATTTGACATGTGAGTCAGTTCAAAAAACCAAGATTTAAACATTAAAGAAGCCATTAAGAATTTGCAGGTAGAGCCAGTTTATTATTCCTAAAGTTTTCAGTTAAATGTATTATGAGGGTAGAAGTTATAAAACTTACTTGTTTGCACTGTCTTTGAATCTCTTGTTATTTTCAGGCTGTTTGTTATTTCCAGGTCTTATGCCTCCTAATTCTCTTTTATGGTGGTTTGTCTCTTCATATGGTTTGCAATTTTTTTATTATGAGCTCATCCTTAGGAAGTTCCTTCCTCCAGAGGAGGTTCTAGGAATCTGGCAGTGGTGAATTGTCTTCACAAGGCAGTTTTACGTCTATATCTACTAATGTCCAGGGTTTTCGATGTCCCTGTGCTAATTTTTATTTAATTTCTCAGCTGAGGGGTCTGCCCCCCAACAAAGATTATAAGTTTGGCCTCTAATGTGCATGTTCAGACCTGTATTTTCAGTGTTTCTTAATTGACTTTTGCTTACTCGAAACAAGCTCAACCAACTGCCTCTCTGGGCTGCCCTGTGAGTTTCCACTTGTTATTTTTAATTTTTTATTTTTTTGAGATGGAGTCTTGCTCTGTCGCAGAGGCTAGAGTGAAGTGGTGCAATCTTGGCTCACTCCAACCTCCACCTCCCGGGTTCAAGCAATTCTCTGCCTCAGCCTCTCGAGTAGCTGGGATTACAGGCACCCACCACCACACCCGGCTAATTTTTGTATTTTTAGTAGAGACAGGGTTTCACCATCTTGGCCAGGCTGGTCTTGAACTCCTGACCTTATGATCCACCCACCTCGGCCTCCCAAAGTGCTGGGATTATAGGCGTGAGCCACTGAACCCGGCCCTCACTTGTTATTTTTATATGACCCTGTGTCACTATTGAGCTACCATTTATTGAGTACTTACTATGTGCCAGATCTTTGGCAGACACCATTCTATAAAGACCCCGCTACTCTACCCACTGAGCAAATATCAGTAGGCTCCACCCATTTCTTGTACCTGTCCTTACTATTGGAAAGGCATTGTTTGCTTCAGGTCATTATAGGCATAGTAAAAGGATTTGCTGAGAATAACTGAATCTGAACTTTGGAATTAATATATGCAACATAATCATTTACTATTTATACATAGTAGGTCATGGGGTGTAGAGTGGTATATAGTATGATTCTAATATTGACATCCGGTCACTTCCCACTAGTATTTAAGGGAAACCCTTAGTTCAGAGTTATTAGAATCGTGTGTCATGCTATTTGAATTGATTGTCCTTTTTTGGGGTCCCAGACTGTCTCTGTCCCCATTTCCATGATTCATGCTGCTCCACCTGGATACACTTTGGACGAATAGCTTTAGCATTAGAATATAAATATATGATTTGCAAGGGTTTTTTGTTGTCCTCACTGCAGTGGTTCAACACTTAGGTACTGGAGTGTGTTAAATGATTTGCCATTTTCCAAACTCTTCATTCTTCTCAGTCTTTGCACCTGGAATTTCTCTACCTGGAATTCCACCCTAACGTTTCTGTCCGACAACCTCCTTTATTCCCTTCAAGACTCAGTTCAAACTGAGCCTCATTTGTGATGCCCACCCACAGCCTCCAGCAAATCCATTCTTCGACTCTGCTCCCAAAGTGCCTTCTGCATAATCACAACTGGATCCAAGTATTTGCAGTTATGTCTATTTCTCCCACTAAATATGAGCTCCCTTAAAGGAAGGGAGTGTGTTCATCATTTCTGTATCTTCAGCAAGTAATCAAGAAATGACTGGGGAGTAAATGAATAAAGGCTAATTGCTTTCTCTTTTGTCAACTGTGTTTCTATGTTTCTGGTTATTTCCATTTTTTTATTATTATTATATAAACGTGGGTAATGCAGGAAGTACAGGGCATATGTCTCTTCTACCATGTCACTGCTGATGACTTTTGCAAAATGCTGATGAATGCCTTCTACAAAACAACCTTCTGCAACTGTGGCAGAGACAGTTTTATAGAATTTATCTATTTGGATGAAGGTCTCAGTTTGACCGTTTAACAGTCTCATGCTCATGACTCATGGTTAAACTTGTAAGTGCTCCTGTGATCCCAGTCAAAGGCTGGAGCAGCTGAAATCTATGACACACCCCATTAAGAGCTGCTGAGTTATACATGTCATTCCAGGAGGCACTGGAGCCTAGCAGCACTTTCAGCTTTTAACTGATTACACTGAAAGCCACTGCACACCGCTCTAGCTTCCCTATACTTGGGGCACAGCTGAAAAGCTGTCAAAACAAGAACGATGGCCTGGAACTCTGGAACTCTGCTGACACACTCACAGATGGCAAGATGTGGAAGAAAGGGTTGATTTTGATTTTTGCTTATAAACTCAGCAAATTGAGTAAAGCAGGGAATGTCAGGTTCTCTCTCTGGTTCACTCCCGGCAAACCTGTGTTTTGTGATTCTGCAATGCCTTACATGGTTATACTACTCTTTTCCAAAATGATCTCATTTGGGAGATGGTCTTTCATCTTGATCAGATAAAGGAAATAGATGCTGACTTGGTCACGCAAGTCTTGCCTGTGCAAATAAGAATCAGGGTTCCATGTTTTCTTTACATTTATCTTTGTTTTGGGTTATTTAATGCTGAATCCATGCCTTGTACACTCATCTCTCTACTGTTCTTTCATTTCTTGATAAGACAATAGTGAAAAGTGAACAAACGTAGAAACAAATATAGGCTAGGCATAAAAAATATATATTTTTAAAGTAGACAAGCTATGGGTTATGTTGTTAGTAATATGGTTCTTTCTACATTGTTTTCTCTCATACAGCTTGATCTTATATTCTTAGTTACTAGGCAGAATTATAAACTCAGAGTTTGGAGGTGCTCGTACAACTTTTCTATCTGGTTTATATCCTACATCTGTTGGAATGCCTCCGGACAGGCAACTTACTATCCAGAAAAGCAATATAGTATATGAGATGTTGCTGGTCTCAGAGAATCTAGATCAGGGGATCTTGGTTTGAGTCTTGATGCTGTGATTTACTGTTATATATTCTTACCCTCTCTGAACCTTGGTTATTTAGTCTGTGAAATGGAGCTAATAAAACATTCAGTTCAGGCTGAAGGTAGGCTGGGGTAGTAGTGCCATTGAGTCAACACAGAGTAAGATGAACCAGGAGTTGCTGCCAAAGCCCAGCAACTGCTAAGTGACTCAGCAGAGAAGGTAGTCCCAGAAGGGCAGCCTAAGGTGTGCCTGAGGAGTGCATAGTAACCGGGACTGAGAGGTCCCATCAGGCCAGTGGAGCAGGGATACAGGGAGAGCCTTTCCTCAGGGAACCAGGAGGCAATAATAGGTGTTAAGATGATGACTCAAATTTAGACCTGCCATTTATTGTCTACGCAACTCTAGGCAAGTTATTTAATATTTTGGACCATCACTTCATTTTTCTCATCTGTGAATTGAAACAATACCATGTATTTGTGAGGTTCCTGGGAGGCTTAAAGTCATTGAGATAATGGACACGAGGCATTTAGCAAGAGGCCTAATATGCTTAAAATGCAGACAAGTAGCTGAAAGGCAGCATAGTGGAGGGACATCTGTCCCTGTCTGGTAGGATTTCTTCAATAAGAGGACAGATGGGGAGGGGTAGACTCTCCATCTGAGAATAGTACTGGGAAGAGCCATCCAAACACAACTACAGCACAAAGCATGAGGTGGGCTCTGCTCTTAAGGGGGGTTATGCTGTTGAATGAGGAGTGGGTGTCAGGCTTCATTTGGGACTCCTGGGAGACTCATGGCTCTCATGCTACATTAGAGGGTGCCCAAGGCTTTGCAATAGAGTGTATCTCCCCAGGATCATCTGTTGACTGGGTGAGCCTCACATTTGAGCCTACAGGTGAGTCTATTGTTGACTGCAGCTGACTTACAGCCTAGAGGAAAGATGAGGGAGCTGATGCTGCCCCTAATTGCTTACAGGTAGATCGAATGAAAATACTGCCCGAGCTTCTTAGCATGGCTTATAAAGCTCTCTATGACCTGGTGCCATCTCATGTCTTTGGCCATTCACCTCTTTACACTTAAACTTTAGCAGTATTCCCATCTGTACCGTGCTGATTTTTGCTGCTATACCTCCCTCTTTCCAGTGCTCCAGCCTGAAATGCTCTTCCTTCATTTCTTCATCTGGCCAACTTTCAACATTCTTCAAGGCTCAGCTAACGAGCCACCTCCTTCAGGTGTCCTCTCTGCGTCCCATGGGATAAAAATAGCAACCACTTATTGAGCACTTAACTGAGTTCCAGGCAAATGTAATAATTCCGTACTTGTGTCGTGTAATACTTTCACAGCCCTAAGGAAATAGAGCCTCTGAAAGTTTGAGTAGCTTGCTCAAGGTCTGCCTTTGGGTTATATTGAAGCCTGCATTTTAAACTAGGTCTGCCTAAGCTCAAAGCCAGTGGTCTTCAGTCACTATGACATGCTGCCTCCTTGTCACATGCCTTCTTCTGTAGTCCCACAAACCCCTTTAAAGTCCTGTCCCAGCATGTGAAATCATGATATATATATAAACCATTAGCTTATATGTTGGCTTCCACTAACAGATGGAAACTCTTCTAAGACAAGAGTTCTCAGCACCCACTAATACTCTTAGTTAATGCTCAGCACAGATTATTCAGTCAGTAAAGGCTAAAGGATATATAAACTGAATCAATGTGTGTGAAATTTTTTTTCCCGAGATGGAGTGCAGAATTGCTCGAAACCGGGAGGCAGAGGTTGCAGTGAGCCGAGATCGTGCCACTGCACTTCAGCTTGGATGGTAAAAGACTTAACAGGCATTTCACGAAAAAAGATATGTAAAAGACCAATAAGCACATGAGAGATTCTCAGCTTCACTGAACAAAGACAAGACAAATTAAAACTACAATGAAACACCACTTCATGCCCATGAAAATGGCTAAGATTAGATAATACTAAAGTTTGGCAAAAATATGGGGCAACTGGAATTTTCCTACGTTACTGACACAACCATTTTGGAAAAGTTATTTGTCAATTTCTTTTAATGTTAAATAAACATTTTCTCTGTTATGATACAGAAATTCCGCTTCAAAATATGTACTCAAGATTAACGATAGAGAGTAGAAGGATGGTTACCAGAGGCTGGGAAGGGTGGCAGTTGTAGCTGGAGTGGGGGAAGGTGGGGATGGTTAATTGGAACAAAAAAAGTAGTTAGAATGAATGAATAAGGCCTAGTATTTGATAGCAAAACAGGGAGACTATCATCAATAATAATTCAATTGTACATTTTAAAATATCTAAAGGAGTATAATTGGATTGTTTCTAACATGAAACATACGTGTTTGAGGGGATGGGATCATTTTCCATGCTGTGACTATTATGCATTGTATGCCAGTATAAAAACATCTCATGTAGCCCATAAATAAATATATATATACCTACTATTAATATGTACCCATACAAACTAAAAATCAAAAATTATTTTAAAAAGATTAATGATAACAAAAGTTTATAAAATGATTTATTTACAGTAGCTTTATTCACAGTAGCCCCAAACTGAAAAAAAATTGTGAGATACTTACAATGGAATCTTATTCAGCCATGGAAAGAAACAACCTACTGATACATGCAACAACATAGATGAATTTTAAAAACATATTGAGTGAAATAAGCCAGTCACAAAAGAGTACATGTCTTATGACTATATCTATATGAAATTCCAGAATAAGCAGGACTAAACTGTGGAAAGAGAAATCACAAGAATGATTGCTGTTGGTGTGGGTTCAGACTGGAAAGGGCATGAGGAAACTTTCTGGGGTGATGGAAATGTTCTGTTTCTTGATTGGGTTGATGGTTACACAGATGTATTTATTTGAACCATGTCTGGACTTTTGCTTTTTTTTTTTTTTTTTTTTTTTGTATTTTTTGTAGAGATGGGATTTTGCCCTATTGCCTAGGCTGGTCTTGAACTCCTGAGCTCAAGCCATCCTCTCGTCTTGGCCTCCCAAAGTGCTGGAATTACAGGCATTAGCCACTGTGCCAGGCCTTGTGTTTAGTTTTGAATACATTTCTAAAAACAATAAATTTATGTTCAGATCAAGGTTACCAGGATGAATAAGGGTCTGGAGACCATGATACATGAAAAAGGCGAGGAACTGGGGAAGTGCAGGCTAGAGGGGAGACCAGGAAGAGTCTGTTCAATCACTGGGAGGGTAGTTGTGTGACAGCAGGTCTAGATTTATTAGCTGAATCTCTAGAGGGCAGAACCAGGATGAGTGGGTGAAAATTATGAAGAGGAAGATTTTTCTGAACACCAGAAGATGAGGCTTTGGAGCAAAGCAGAACTTGGAGAATTCATCAGGAAGCTGCTGACAGTCTGAACAAGAGGCCTGGATCACACATGCTGTGGGAATGGAGTGGACTTTCTTGATGGGAGAGTGGATTTGAGAAATAGCAGGAAGTAGAGTTAACCTGGATTGCATACATGAATGTGTGTGTGTGTGTATAAGAGAGAGAGAAAAAGAGAGCGATACAAGGGGGAGCAATGAATTGAGAATGACTCAATAATTAAATCCTATTTTGCCTGAGAAACTCCATTAATCATTAGTATGTGTCATATGATTATATGAATCATGATACGGTTTTTAAAATGTAAGACCTAAAAATTGTACAACTGTGTCTGACTAAGCAATTGAAATGGATTTTAAAGGAAATGTGACTGAGTCACAGAACTATTGGAGACAGGAACCAGAAGCCAAAACCCACCTGTCTAACCTTTCAAGGTAACAAGATAAGATGTTGCCATTCAGTCCCCATCCCATCACCCTATTTTAGTTTCCTACAATTCCCCCATCTGATATTTTCCTATTTTATATTGTCTGTTTCTGCCCACTGGAATGTGAGCTCTTAGGAGCAAGGACATTGTGCTCTTATTCACTGCTCTGTGCTCCGGCTCCTAGAATATTGACCTGCACAATCAATAATTGAGGATTGAACGGAGGTTTAAGGCACCACTCATTTGGTGATGGTTTACTAGTCAGTGGATAAAGAGGAATGGCAGAAACACTTGCTGGCATATGTCAGCCATTCACAGAAGTTGTGGTGAGCATTGAGATAAACCTTGTATGCAGCGGCACGGGGCCCCTTACCCTCACTTCTTGCTCCAGCTGCTGCTGCTGAAACAGATTCCAGACAGGGTTTGATGTAGATTGCAGCTGCAAGAGCACCTCTCCTTTCTTCTCTTGGGTTCCTCTGACATCAGGGCGTGAGATGCCCACAGGAGCCTGCTGGGCACTTGTGGGCATCAGAAAGAGGACGGTGGGGACACTCTTGATCAAAAGGGTACAGGAGTCAGTGGACAAATGCTTCTCTCTTTAATAATTGGGTCTGGAAGATCTGAGACTCACTGTGCGAGACTCCTCAGATCATTCTGATAAGATCAAGCACCACTCACCTATGCAGGGGCCAGCTTGAGAATGCATCCTGGCATTGGCTTTCCCTCTTCGCTAGCTCCTACTTCCACTTCGCTCTTCCCTACCCCTCCCTGAGTTCATTTCTCAAATAAACCACTACATGTATGCATTTGTCTCAGGCTCTGCTTCCTGAAGAACTCAGGCTAAGATAGCAACCTAATTTCATTACCTTGAATCTAAAAATGCTTTCTTATTTTGGAAAACCCACGTGTATACAGGTCAAAATCTTCTAGTTCCAAGAAGAATGCATTAAATCCTACCATGCCCTTTAAATCACTGGTCCCTTGGAAGTTTTTGGATGAGGCAAACTGGATGAGTGGGTCTGGACATGTGGCTCTCAGGCAAAAGCAGTATCTTAGGGGTGTCCCCGCCTACCATGCAATGGGTAATGGCAAACCCTACCTGAGATGGGCAGGAGTGGAGGAGCACAGGAGCCGATTCAGTTATCAGGTGTGGAGGGTGAGTGCAAGGCTGGGGTGCAGGTCGAGGTAAGAGGCCATGAGGCAAAGCTCTCAGGGTCACAGAGGGGAGTGGGGTGCAAAGTAGCCTGATGTGGAATGGTTCAGGGCAAAGGTTGCGAAGAAATCCAGGACACAGAGAACAAGCTGTCATTGGATGCTGGCCCTAGGTAGCATGTGGGCCAGGGGCTAGAAGGTAACCGCTAGGCTGAATGGGTGGGTCACATGGAGATTTCTCAGCTTCCAGGCTGCGCTCCATACCCATAGCAACCCAAATAAGCAGAATCTTCAGTGAGAGGGAGCAAAGAAGGCCCTGGGGCTAGAGGCAGAGGACAGAGAGTAATCAGCCAAGTTTCCTCCTCTCTGTTAAGGTCTGGATCTCATTCACTGGCTATTTGCTTCTTCCCTTTTTATTCATATAAAATTCATATAACATAAAATTTTATATGAATAAAAAGGGAAGAATATCCCTTGTAAAATTCATGTAACATAAAATTAACTAAAGTGTGTAATTCAGTGGCATTTAGTACATTTGCTTTATTGTATAACCACCACCTCTATCTAATTCCAAAACTTGTTACTCACCCTGCAAGGAAACCTTATACCCACTCAGCAGTCATTCCACATTCCCCTGCCCCTTCCCCAGTCCCTGGTAACCTCTAATCTGCTTTCTATCTTTATGGATTTACCAAGCCTGGGTGTTTCATATAAATAGAATCATACAACATGTGTCTGGCTTCTTTCACAAAGCATAACGTTTTCAAGGTTCATCCATGTTGTGGCACGTATCAGAATGTCTTTTTTTTTTTTTTGAGATAGAGTTTCATTCTGTCAGCCAGGCTGGAGTGCAATGGCACAATCTCGGCTCACTATAACCTCTGCCTCCTAGGTTCAAGCAATTCTTCTGCCACAGCCTCCCAAGTACCTGGGATTACAGGCACCTGCCACCACACCTGGCTAATTTTTTATATTTTTAGTGGAAACAGGGTTTCACCATGTTGTCCAGTCTGGTCTCAAACTCCGGACCTCAGGTGATCTACCTGCCTTGGCCTCCCAATGTGCCAGATTACTGGCATGAGTCACCGCACTCGGCCCAATGTCATTCCTTTTTAAGGCTGAATAATATTCCATTGTATAGTCATACAACATTTTGTTTAACTATTCATCAGTTGACAGAAATTTGGGTTGTTTCCACCTTTTGGCTATTGTAAATAGTGCCGCTAAGAACAGTGTGCAAGTTTGTGTTTGAGTCCTGGCTTTCAGTTCTTTTGGGTATATACCTAGGAGTATAATCGCTCGCCATCCATTTTTTATGTGTGCTCCTTTTACCAATGTGCTTCTTTGCACCCCATGACTCTGCCAACTGACTCACAGAGGAAGTCAGTAATCTTTTTGAACTACAGCTCCATGAAAGGAATTGGGGCTACCACTTAAGGTTGGTGCAATTAAATTGTGGTTTTTGCCATTAAAAGTAATGGAAAAACCGCAAACACTTTTGCACCAACTAATAAATACGTACCAATTGGCCAAAGCTAAAGAGGTTGACTTCTGGAAGAAGACTGTGTGGAGTTGACCTAAGTGTTTCATTTATCTCCTTTTTCCACACAGTAAAGATCTCAGCATTGGATGGATTCAGCTGGTATGTGTGTCCATATGATCACAGATGCATAGATTTCAGTACGTTGATGTCACAAATACATAGATTTCAGTACATTGATAAATCATTTTGAAAAGGCAGTGGGCAGTGTCCCTGTGCCCTCATTTTCATATTCCTCTATGGAAAGTCTTTCAGCTGTACAATTGGTTATTTATATTCGTTACCATGTAAGCATTATCTAGAACAAGTTTTTAAAAAATAGAAAAGCAGAGGGAAAACAACAGAAAGGACTTGACACTAGCCAAGCTAAAGGCCAGTTCTCTGAATTAAAACACGCTACTTGTGCTGAGACAGTCTAGGTTGGAGTGGAAGCTTTTCTGTTTTCTACTGTTGGAATGCCCTCTAGACTAGACTTGGAAACGTTTCACTGTGGTAGTTATAAGACATCAAGTCACGGCTGGCTCTGATTAGAACTTGTCCTAAGAAATAAATGCCATCTGAAGCAACAAACATCCCAGAGTTTTCTTTCGGCAAGCTGTTTTGTTTTGGAAAGTTGACCATGTATGCCTGAGTACATAATATGTTTGTGGGGAACGACCTGTGGTCAAGATGGAGACAAGAAATACAAATTTAAAGCAATGTGCATAGGGACATACAAGGTATTAAGAATATTTATGGGCAGTTGGATCTCCTTCCCTCCCACCTTGACCTCTTAAGCTCCTGAGCTGTTACTGTGAGTGCAGCAGCGCCTCTGCAGGAGGAAGGTTTCTCACTTGCTCTGCTGCATCTCCCGGCTGCTGTGAACACTCATATCCCTCCCTGGCTGCCTCCAACTCAGATTTTCCATTGTGGAGGTCACTGACAGTGGAGCAATTAAACAGGCGGAATAGCTGAGATATTTAAGTTTCTGTCCATAAATCTTGGTGGGAACCTTACAAGGGCCTTGCTTTAATTATTTTCTTTCAGAATCCCAAGGGCAACAGAGACAACCCTTTGGGAGACAGCTTGCTATTTGGATTTTTAACTTTCCTCATCAGTCTTACCAAGTGTTTTTAACTGGGGATGGTTTTCATTAGAAAGCTCAATTTGCATCTTGAGGTTTCATGCATATTTTAGTAATGTATGCAGAAGGAAAACGGCAAGGAGGTATCTAGAATCTTAGCTTTCAGAATTAAAAAAAAATTTAGTAAACGTTACTGGGAAAACTCTTAAGTTTTAAATTCTATGGTTTCAAACAAAGCTTCTCTTCTCATCTTCACAGAAATAGTGTCCCTTCAGTACCTTATAGTCTATAAAATGCCTTCATTTACCGGACATCATGAGGTACCATCCTCTTCCGAACATTATGATTTGTGTTATAGCCCACATCTTACAGATGACAAGATGGAGGATCAGGAGAAAGCTGGACTCTGAAGTAAGGGGAACTAGGATTGAATCCTGGCCCCACCTTTGTCAGATTACTTGATCTTTCTTTGCTCAGTTTCCACATCTATAAAATGGAACTCATGAAACCTTAGTAACTAGATCTTATAGTTGCTGAAAGAATTAAGTGAGTTTATATATACGTTAACTTAGTAAGAAACATTGACAAGGAGTCCTTCAGATCTCTCTCCCAAGGGTTTTAAGGTTTTAAGTCTCCTGGCCTTCTATTCTGAGGATGGGCTCCATCTGTTAATGCCCAAAGTGAGGCTGCAGAATTGAGCTTATGCAACCAACCACATACAGAGGCCTTCTAACTGGAAACTTTTCATCAAATTTAGTTTTTTCTTTGCTAAAATGGTGTTAAGAATAGTCTCAATATCATAGAGACGTCACGAGGATAAAGCGAGGCTAATATGCGTAGTGCCTTGCACATGATATTTAATGCATCTTATTAACTGCTGTTATTATTACTAATATAGTATTTAATATCTATTATCATTTTGCTATCACTTAACCTTTCAAAACTATACTAATTTCTTTGCCATTCTATCCTTATCAAAGAAAGAAAAGAAAAAAATTATCTGTCCCTACTTTCCATAAGAAGAATTTATAAGAACTCTTCAACCACGTCTACTTGTTTTCTGTCTTCAGACTCAACCACTATCTTCACTATGCCATTACACTGCCACCCGTGTACTAGAATGCAAAGCACCTGGAATCGCATCAGGAGGGCTATTTCCTGATCCCTAATCCAGCACTAATTTACTGTGTGACCTTGGACAAATCACTTAGCCTTTCAGTTCCTCAGTTTAAAGAGGAACATGATTGGGCAGGGCACAGTGTTAGCAACATGATGGACCCGGGCACGGTGGCTCATGCCTGTAATCTCAGCATTCTGGGAGGCTCAGGTGGGTAGATCACCTGAGGTCAGGAGTTGGAGACCAGCCTGACTAACATTGTGAAACCCCACCTCTACTAAAAAGACAAAATTAGCTAGGCATGGTTGGCGGCGCATGCCTGTAATCCCAGCTACTTGGGAGGCTGAGGCAGGAGAATTGCTTGAACCCGGGATGGGGAGGTTGCGGTGAGCCAAGATCGTGCCATTGCACTCCAGCCTGGGCAACAAGAGCAAAACTGTCTCAAAAAAAAAAAAAAAAAAAAAAAAAAAAAAAAAAAAAAGGAAAAATTATTGAAAAAAA